>JAEQML010065998.1:0-20379 GCA_016904865.1 Pissodes strobi
ACAACAACAGATGCAATAATTCACAAAGACTCTAACCAATCTTGGCAAGTAAAACTTTCTGCTTATCATAGCCTCATCCATAGACTTTTCAGCTTTCCCCTAGACTCGACAAGTTTCCAAAAATAAATATCCATTATTAAACAGATTGCAATTAATAATGGTTATAATATCGCTTTGATTTGTTAATTAATAAAAAAAACAGAAGAACATTTTAACCAAACTATTTTATAACCCTACATTAGAATTAGAAAAGGAGCCGTTTAAATTTATTAATTATATTCTGAGAATTACAGATAAAGCTTCAAAAAAATTAAATAAATTTGGCTGTAAACCAATTCAGGTTAATAAAAACAATCTAGGGAGAAGACTAATAAACAATAAAGACAAAATTGACAAACAATCTAAATCTGGTGTTTACAAAATAAATTGTATGAACTGTGAAGCTGAACGTGAACGTAGGACAAACTGGTCGAAACTTAAATATTAGGATTAAAGAACACAAAAACTCGATTTTACATAATATTAAAAGCTCTGGCTTCGCAAAACATTGTATAGAAAATAACCATTTTATAGATACGAATATAGTGTCAAACTTCTACACACTGAAACAAAAAGCCAAAGGCTGAACCTTTTGGAGTACCAGAAATCCAAAAGCCACAAAAAACAGACGTTTTAAATACGAACGACCAACTGACCTGCTCTTTCAACACCTGCATAATTGACAGTGCAATAAAAACAAAATACGGTTAGGCGGTTTAGTAGGGCATGACAATTTAGATTTTAGCATTCAACTACTCTTGATAAAGGCCTCATCAAGCCGAAACATATGTAGAGTAAAATATCTTATTAAATTAGTTTGAAACATCTAAAAGCAGTGTACTAATTATCCCTAGTATTATTATCAAGCTCAAACTTTAGACTGAGTGTTTTTTTTTGTGAATAGGATTACTAGTTTACAATATTTCTTTCTTGAAAGGAATCTCTTCTGGAGTTTTGTCAACGTGGGAAAAGGTTCTTGGCGAAATAACCTTTGATCATTGGCAGAACTACATTCGGCACACCCAACAAGATATCCTAGAAGTTTGGAAAGTAGTCAGAGTATGCGATGCTGCAGATATAAATAAACCCCGTCATAGTGACCGGTTCGGATGACGAAGATGAGATATGACATTGACGATCTTTGATTTAAATGATTTAACATTTTATCAAAATTGTTTATTATTTAATTTAAATTGATTTAGTTTTAATAATTTTGCACCACGTTAAGCATCCTATTATTACCATTGCTTTCCAAAATTGGTTTATATTGCATTGTATTGCGTTCAAGATATTTTGGATTTTTCTTTTGCTATTGTTGATTATACTTCTTATTATATTCCTTTCTTTGGGAAAGCTGTCCTTTCCACTACATTTAATGTCCTAGCTCAAAAAGAGGATGAGGATAATTAGGATAATGAGCTATTTGCGTTTTAAAGTGTTGTTAAAATTATTTTTTCACCAATGGTTTTCATCCATAAAAATTTTTGCTTCGTTATTTTAAAATAGGATAATATAAAAGTGTAGAATAATAACATGTTTTGTGCGCTTTTTAATAAATAAATCAGACTTCATATCGTAAAAAAAACGTTTGTTTATTTAATTAAATAATGTAATATTTTTAGTTTCTCTTAAATGACCGCATAGCTTTGTGAACTGCAAAGAGTTTAATTATTAAAATCAGTTGATTAAGTATTTGCTATTTGGTTAAAGAAAAAGTAATGCCCTTGCAGTTTACAAAAAAAAAATCAAAAGAATATAAAGCATTTGTCAGTGTCCTTTGTAATTCATTACAGATTTTAAAATAATTTTGACAAATAACTTGGGTACTGCTAATGGATGTAAAGCTACCTAGCATCTCAAGCAGTTACAAAGAATTTATGTTAATTGTTAACCGCTAATAAATACGTTTTTTTTGGGTTTTAATGACGACACTGCATATCCGACAAATTCTACTTTTTTAGCCTATGCGCCATTTAGGTTATTTGGAGCTAATGTAACGCTTGCTTCCCCGTTATGGTATTGATTTCAAATTTTAGCACCAAGTACGTTACACCTAGCACTACCTAGCACCAGCGAATAACAACTACGATAAGAAGATTCACTCTACGCGGCGGCACGTCAACGGTATGTCTCCTTCCCCGCGCGAAAACTAGCATGATACTGGCATGTGACCTTTGGACCCGGCGCACACTGGTCGAATTTCTAGGAAAGCTGGCCATAATAAGGTTTACCAGAAATAAGATATAAAAGTAATTAAGTATTACACGTTTAATATATCGTGTTTTAGACAAATAATTGTTGAATTTTTTGCTCATCATCTATATTTATATATAGGGAGTATGTTCTTAAATCGTTCTAAAATATGATTTTGAAAATTAAGGGCTCCTTCGTGGTAAAAAAGGGTTTTAAATTTTTAATTCGATGATCCAAATTTTGATTTTGCAACGGTTAATTCAGGAGTCTTACGAGCAAAATGAATGTTAAGCGGACGACAGAAACGCGTTGATGAGGGCCTGCAATTTTGCCATATACTCCAGTCATATTAGGCCGGAAAAAGCAGCATCTGCTAAAAAAATGCAAGTGACCTTAAATTTTGTTTACACCTTTATTTTGACTTTGGAAGCAATGTCTGAAAAGTCCCCATCAATATCGCGCTTGCGTTTTTAGTTATTTAAAGTGAAAGGTCCTAAAACTCTTATTTTCTTAAATATCTCGCTTTCCGTAAATCGTAGGACTTTTTGGGTAATTACAAAAAATAAAGAACAGAAAGTTCTCTACAAAAAAGGTTATATAAGTTTTTTCCGTAAAACCAACGATTCATTAAATAACATGGCTAAATTATGCTGCAAGGAGCACAACGCAGTATGTCTCTATATAAAAGATTACGTGATGCCGCGGTTAACTGTAAATACATTTAAAATACAATACGATGTATCGAAACGCGAAGTTAACTATTGTTAAAATAACGCCCGATGTCATAATAACACTATTTACCACCACTTTATTTAACCTTGAGTTTAAACTGTCGTCGCTCGTCTGCTGGGAGCTCCTTGTATAGTCCTCCGCTTCCGCTCGCCGCTGGTTTAGTTTAAGTTCTTAGCTTAAATCTAGTTGGGAAGAAGTATACGGACATTTCGGTTTGGAATTTCTAAATTAGCAGTCGCGATAGACGAGTGCTGTTTTATTTGCAGTCAATCGCTCTTTAAAGTTACAGTGATTCTAAAACGCGGTATAGACGCTTTGAGAGACGCAAGTGCGGAAAGAGAAGATGAACATACAGAACGTTTAAGGGGTACATATTCGGTGACGGTACATAAAAACTGTCGCAACGAATATACTCGCAAGAGTATCGTAGTGGCATTTAAAAGGCGACGAGTTGAAGAAGCTCCCGGTGTTCTCCTCGCAAAGTACGCTCTAGCTTGGCATCCTTTAATTTTCAAACCTTGTTTTTTTTTCTCATGAAAAAGCTAACGAGGACCCACAGATAAAGAAACCTAAGAAGTATCGACGTATAATTAGACAAGTAAGTACACTTCAGCCATTGCTTCCAAAGTTAAAATAAAGATGTAAATAAAATTTTAGCTCACTTGCATTTTTTTAGCAGATGCTGCTTTTTCCGGCCTAATATGACTGGAGTACCTACTGCCGCAGCTGCATGTCAACATCTAAGTCGAGTGCATTATCAAGTACAGAGTTGGCTTGGTAATGACTTAAACCTGAACAATGGGGATGGACGTTAAATAATAATATTTTGAAGCCCATTAGGACTTTATTGCCACCTGCACCAGATGTACTTTTAAAAACTATTTTTTGCAACTGTACTAAAGGATGTAACACAAATTGCGGGTGCAGAAAAGTTGGACTGTCCTGTTCAATACTTTGCGGCCATTGTCACGGTCAGTCATGTCTCAACGCAAATGTCAATTGCGCTACCGAAGAAACCATTCAGAATGAAGAAGATAATCAGTTTGATCCTGTTGACCTATTGACACAAAATATAACAGGAGGAAAAGAAAATGTTGGGGAAGACGACGAAAATCTGGAAGAGGGGACAAAGGACGACAATTTGGATGAGATAACAGAGGACGAAGACGTGGAGGAGAGGATAGATGACGAGAATGAAGATGAGCTGTAGAAGTTACAAAATCAAGCAAAATCATGGATTATGCCTACTGGGGAAACCATGTAAAAAAAACGCGCCTTGCATCCTGCCTCTGGGGTCGTGTGAAAACGTATGTACCGCTACCTGTGTTTTCCTGGCGTATAGTGTGAAAAAAGTTAGTTTTACGTAAAATATATATATAACACTTTTTGAAGAGAATTTTTTAATCTCTATTTTTTTTAATAGCCGAAAAAGTCATAGGGCATACTGGAAACAAAATATTTGCGAAAAACCAATTTCTTTGACATTTGACCTTGAATAACTTGAAACGCAAACAAGATATCGCTGGGGACTTTTGACACATTATTAGTATAATAAAACTAAAGGTGTATGCCAAATTTCAGCTCACTTGGATTTTTTTCGCAGATAAATTCTTATATGACTGGAGTATACATGTATTTCAGAGTTATCGCTATTTTTAAAAATTAATCTAATAGGGACGAAACTAGTAAAAAATATAGAAGCATCAGTGCAGCTGTTGTTCAAAAACACTTGATTATATACTATCCCAAGGTAATATCAAAGTCATATTTACAAATTAAAACTAAATTATAATTTTTTTTTCTGCTGATTCAGCCAAATTATTTAATACCTCTTTTTATAATAACATCAGTCTTGCATCAGCAATAATGATTCTACCTAAATTTCAGCTTCAGTTTCACTTACTACAATATTATGGGATTAGGGGTGGGTGACAATAATCGATTATTCGATTCACTTTTAAGATATTACCGATTAATCGACTTATCGATTAATATTTCAGAAAATATCGATAATCGGTTATTTCGATTAATCGATTATTCAGTTATTTGCTAAAATATTAAACGTTTAATCGATTATCCAATTTCTTGCCCACCCGTACCGATAAATTTACAATAGATATAGCTTTTAAAATTCCAATTTAATAATGCGTTGCGCTAAGGGTAATTTAAATGACATTTGAAAATACTTTCAGTACAACATATGAAAAAAAAACAGAGAAACGTAAATGCTCAAACAAGACAGCAGCAGGGAAAACTGCTCACGTTACAAACTTAGCCAATAAAGGATCATTTCGACGCGCCATTTCCTGATAATCTGGCTTCAGTTGTTGCACAATTAGGTATAACACAACACATAACCTCAACGGAGTGTTCGCACGTTAGCAGTATAGTACATCAGTCTTTATCTTTTTATTATGTATTTGGGCAAAACTATATGATAAAAAGGATCACTCTCCGCGGCGACATGTCAACAGTGTGTCTCTTTCCCCACGCGAACACTAGCAGAATATCGGCATGCCATGATAGAAATATAACAATCAGGCGACCTTTGACTCGGCGGCCATAGACAGCTCATCCTTTTCTTTTGTCAGATTAATTTTCACGCCTAAATTCTATAGTTGAGTCAATATTCGATATAAGATAATATCGCTATTTTTTAGTTGTTTTGTATTACAAAATAGGAATGAAATATACAGTAAAAATATTGTGTGAAACCTTTAACCAATTTAAAAATCACCCAAAACGCCAAAATTTAATTGAATATTAAAAGATGGGGCAAATTCGAGCAACATTTTCTTCTTGATGTCTTTTGTCAGAATATTAGTATTCGGAAATATGGTGAAATCATTAACACAAAATCAAAATCTTTTCAATATTAGTTATTACATACCTTGAGTATTGTTATTAATAATAACTAATTAAAAACGTTAACAGATTTTTGAAACAGCCAGTTGAATACAAACTTTATCAAAATATTTATTTGGTTGGCGATAATAATAAAAAAAAACATAACGTAAGTTTGACAGGGCGCTGCAAACAATTCAGAAGATATCAATTGTGTTTTTACAAAGCCAAATAGAGTATTAGAGTGCTATAAATAATTTCGTCATAAATTTGATTAGATATAACGCAAACGAAAATATAGTTTATGGCCAGCTTTTATTTAAATTCAACCTGTGTGCGGCGAAGTTCGCCGAACGTTACCAGGCAACGAAGACGATTCCTTTGTAGCGCTCTCTTGCCATTAAGTGGGCCTTCTTGTCATAGTTAATATTCGCTGCTAGCACCCAACTTACAGAGCTAGCACCACACCTCCCAGTGAATTACAAAGCATTTTACATGAGATCGTGGAGGGAAAAGGAAAAAGTGAACAGAGAAAAGTGAACATTGACTAAAGCGGGATTTATACTCTATCACTTTTGTACAGGGTTATCCAACGAGGACTAGACATGGCGATTTTTTTACTTTCCCTGTACTTTTATAAAAAAAAAACTGAAATAGCCATCTTATGTAATATTCTCCCGCGAAATCGGATATGTTCAGCAAAAAACAATTGAACATCAAATAAAAGTGCGAGGGGTCACATTGATATTTTTTTAAATGGAACACCCTGTATATTACCACATTTTTGGACTCTCTAGAAAAATCTATACACATTTTGTGTATAATATCCTATACCTATCTTTAGCTGCTTACTAAATATTGACAGTTGAAAGTCGGGCATTTTGACACTTTGACAGGCTCTAAAATCTAAACCGCACAAGATCAAAGAGAACGGTTTGCACATTCCTATCTTGGGTTTTCATAAGCTATCGAATGATAGTAACAGTAACTTTGAATTTAACCGGAGGTTTAAAAGTCCCGGTTAATTTTATCCGCAGGTTAAATTCGCAGATACTGTCATTCGACAGTTTATGAAAACTTAAGATAGGAATGTTCAAACCGTTTTCTTTGATCTTGTGCGGTTTAGATTTTAGAGCCTGTCAAAGTGTCAAAAAAAAACCCGACTTTCAACTGTCAATATTTGGTAAACACCTAAAGATAGGTATAGGATATTATACACAAAATGTGTTTAGATTTTTCTAGTGAGTCCAAAAATATAGTAATATATAGGGCGTTCCATTTAAAAATATATCAAAGTGACCCCCAGCACTTTTATTATTTGATGTTTAATTGTTTTTTGCTGAACATAGCCGAATTCGCGGGAGAAAATTGCATATGATGGCTATTTCAGTTTTTTTTATAAAAGTACAGGGAAAGTCAAAAAATTGCCTTGTCCAGTCCTCGATGCATCGTACATCCAAATATCCATAGTGAAACCATCCGGAGTGATCATCCCTTGAACAAGCATATTTTCTTCCACTTTTGTCACTATTCACTGTTCCTTAGAATTTCGTCATTTCGTGTTTGGTGCAACAACTTGTGGTACCATGTGGCAGGATGTCTCGTTCCAGAGGGAATAAAAGTATTATACGCGAGTGGACTAAGAAATTAATTGAACTGAATTATATCAAAAACTGGGCGTGCTAAAAGACCGTGGACTTCAAGGAGAGAAAATCTAGGAGCTTCGTCCACGCTGTTAAGAGAGTGGCCAGAAGAAAATCCTGAGGAGTACTGAAATCATTTGGCATATCTTCTCGAAAATAAACGCACCGTTTCCTTACATTTTTCACTGATCCTTCACTTTGGACGAATCATCGGTTCAACAACTTTTTCATCAAAACTTGGTCGGGAGTCAATATGGTTCATCTTTACTGCACACTTTGGATGAAACACAAATGAAAGGCAATCTATACTTATCACTTTGGATGATTCCTCCAAGATGAACATCTAAAGTGATAAGTGTAAATGAGCCTTAATATTTAGTGATAAGTGAATCGGATTCTGCTAAATTGGTACGTATTTTTTGTATTGAGAATTTGATTTAATTAAGAGACCCGAACTTTCTTGGAATATCCCATTTATTAATGTGCTGTGAAAGTATGAATGTCCTGTACTGTTATGATTTCCTGTTGATTAATGTTAAAAAAGGTTATCAAAAATGAATAAACGGAATTATACAGTGTGTCTCAGATTTACGATTTACAATCTACATTCCTGTTTCAACGGTTCCACGTAAGCTTTTAGAGTTGTTTGTTTTTTTTTAAGTGAGACTTCTTTAGCGGCATCTAGAGAATTTGCGAGAGTACATCCACACCACCGTTCCGTTATGGGCCTTAATTAAACCAATAGAAATGCACAAAAGTGACAGTTAATGGATGAAGCTAGATGTAATTTATGAAATTTGAAAAATGTAAAAACAAAGCCAGACTTTTTTCCGCTAGATTACAACTGATTTTGGGCATGCCTTGGGTTAGTTTGGGTTAGTTTTAGTTGGTTGCGTCCCCGAAGCGAGCGGTGTGCCATGCGATTTCCCTCGCTTATCTAGCTCCGCCCATTAACTGCCACTTTTGTGACACTTGTGGATGTACAGGGTGTCCCATTTTCGTTGTAATTGGGGGTATCTCGGTTATTAGTGAGGATGGAAGGTTGCGAATTTCGCGACACTGTGCTACTTTTTTGTGAAACGAGAAACGCCATAAGCAGAACTGTCATAGCCCTCCTCGTTTTTGAGATACAGGGCGAAATTTAAAATGTGGCATTTTCAGCCACCCGTCATATCTCAGCTATTTGATAACGTATCGAGAAGGTAAAAACGGTTCCCAATTGAACCTTATGCGTAGAATCCAGAAGTAGAAGACTTGAATTTTTTTTCAGAGGCACAGTTTTCAAGTTATGACTCAAATTTAAGATTTTTTTTTAAATGGGCCACACTGTAAATTTTAGGCTCAATAAATTGCATTTCTTTAGCATCGAAATGATATATAGCACCTGCCATTTTCCGTTTTTAAACATATCTTTTTAATAAGAAATCGTTTTTGTAGTATTCAGACGGCCCAAAATGCCTACTTGGTACTTATAATAATCATTAGTGGGCTTTGATCGACACATAACCATATAAAATAACTGTTGGCTTAAAATACAAGTTTCTCAATGTCTTGTAAATTGCATTTTTCAGTTCCACCTCAAAGTTTATATAATATGCATGTCATACCAAGAAATAAAAAAAGAGTTGACCATGCCCATAAAAATTGAATCAATGACATCGATCTGCAGATCTGTCATTCCCAAATTAATATTTTATTATATGTTTTATTACCCGTTTGATAATCAAGAAAAATATGATTTACTAAATTGTTACATATAGAGTAATGAAAACGAAGATGAGGCGTCTACACATTATATTTTAATCGGTAATTTTTCTTAAATGGCTAATATGCGAAACATCACTTTTAAGGATAAAATTCAATTTAATAGAATTTGGAACCTTTGTGGAACTTCGAGGATTCGAGGACCCCCCCCCCCCCCCCCCCCCCCCGGTAAAACTCGAGAAGTAGGTTGGTGCTAGCTTTGTAACTTGGGTGCTAGATAGTGCTAGGTGTATAGTAGACAGTGCTAAAGTTTTAAGGGAAATATACAAGGGGGGGGGCTCGCGTTACGTTAGCCCCCCCCCTCCCCCGGTAAAAATGCTCTGTAATTGACTGGGGGGTATAGTGCTAGCTCTGTAAGTTTGGTGCTAGATAGTGCTAGGTGGGTGCAATAGGGTGCTAAAAAACTAAAGCTATTGGACAACCGGGGGGGCCACTGTAACGGACCCTCTAAAATTGAAGCAAAAGAGCTTCAAACACTTTTTGGTGTGATTTAATTACGGAGAATTAATTTATTTTTAACCTTCTTTTAGTTAATAATAATTCCAAAGCAGATGAAAAAACTTAAAACGAGATCCATTAAGAAGCTCGACAAAACGCTGTGGAGTAAATTAATATTTTTAAAATAGGGTTGAGCTTTCGAAGTAGGCACAACAATCAAATTTCTCGTTTTATCTGAAAAGTATGTAAAAACTAGCTCAGTGAAGCTTTCATGTTTACCATATTAATTATTAATTACATTACCTGTGTTATACTTACATTATCAATTATAAAGACGAGTAGTATCACAGCCCAGACTGGAATAAATACAACGTTAAAATAGGCTGACATTTGTAAGGGCAAATTTGATTTTACCTCATTTCCTAAAAAATAATAATTATTAGGTAATATCATTGATGCGTTGCGTCGGTGATTTTTTTAGGAAGCCTTCTAATCCATGACATTTTGAAACGTTTTTAAAAGAACACTCGTTATATAACTTTTTAGGTATATTCGGTATATTATTTTTAAGATCTCGAATTTAACTTTATATAATTATTTTTGCGACATTCTATTTTAGCACAAATATAATGTTAAGAAGTTTCTTATTTGGATCAAAACAGTCGAATTTTCTTTGAAACGCACGAACATTGCGCTCACCTTGAATATCCTTGTCAATTTTTGATTTAATCCCTGGAAACACATTTTCTGATAACGAAGAAACTGCATCTTTCCATGCCATTATTATAACAGTTTCAATATGTTACATATTTATAAAACTTTTTCATCTACCATTTTAAATTTACCCCACACAAAACTCATGTTTTGTTTGTATAATCTACCGGTTTCTATAACGACCATGCACCATTGGGTTTCTTTGTTCTGGCAATTCTGACAAGAACAGCGATCGAATTAATAATAGACTAATGCCCTATTTTATTACAGTATTTTTGGGATCATTAATGTATTGCAAAAATACTTTTATAAAATTGTGGACAAAACACTAAAAAATTTATTGATCTAGATATGTGTAGTAAAACATAAGATTTAGTAAGTACAGCAGTAATTAAATAATATTATTTCAGTTTTTTTGTTTAATATTGTCGCAATTGGGCGGTATTAACAAACCTTAGTCTTAGTGCTGGATTATTTAATAACACCTAGGCACATGCTATAAGGTAAGGAAAAAATTGCATTATATTTTATTACCAGTTTCCCAAAAAGGATAAAATCTTATTAAATAATTTCATGCTAAATTTAATGTTTCACAATATCGATTCTAATTGACATTGCCATTTTTTTTATCACGATCTTAGTGTTATATTGTGCAGTTAAACGTATCAAGTTATTTAATATTTTAAATAAAATTTCCTAAATTAGTTTTATGTTATCTGAAATATTAGATCGACAATAAACATTAAATTTTATTGTTTTCAGCTAGACGTCAAGATATGTGGTAATAATATTATTCCCTTATCAGGCATAGACGCGTCAGACAGATTTTTGCGATAAAGTTGAACGTATGTTGTGGCAAAAATCATCCATCTAACGTTTAATGCGGAATTGTTTTCAATATTAAATCTGCATTAGTGATACCTTGATGTTGCAGTTTTTCAAAGGACATGGAAGACTCTGCCGGTCTCGAATCCATGGAGAAGTAAGTTACGTTAATTATATAAAATTATAGCATAGCGAGATCCAATGTTAATTACTAGGGAGCAGACTGAGCAGAGGTTAATTCAATTGTTAATTAGCGATTTCATTAAACTTTAGATTATTTAAAATATGGATTATTTGAATCGTTAAACTGACATCAAACAATGCTTGGATATCTATCAATATCTAATATTCACATGGTTAATTCGATATGATTTTTAAAAGTTCCAATACTTATGAACTTGCTTGTGAAATAAAATAGCAGTACGTTTTAATCCTCTCTTTAATATCTATATTTTGAGCGGAAAAAGGGCCTTTTCGCAGCAATTCTGAGTAGTCTGTCGTACTATCGTCATTGGCATCTAGAGACATACGTATTATCAGCTTTACTTACAGTTTTATCCATCATACCATCAAGTTCCCACACACTTTTATTTTCCTCAATAATTATATACGCTACACATTTACTCCACTTGTGGGAATTGACTTGCTTTAACGCCTCTTGAAAAATACTTTTACGGTCTGTCGTTTTAAAAGTAGTGTTTGGCTTCTCCACAAAACCTTTAGCTTGAGCCCAAATTAATTCTATAAATTTAGTTCACAGTTGTAAGAAAGAAGGCGAAGTACTCTCATATTTCTTTTTAAAGCCCTTTCATAAACCAGATATTTTGCGCAAGGGGGCATTCAAGTAACACCTTTTTAGCCATAACTCCTTTATATGGCATTCCTTTTGAAGAAACCCATCGTTTTTCCTTCAAGATGAGGTTCGTAGTTTTTCAAGTTTCCTGGAGTGATAACTAGCGTTGTCCATAACGATAATTGACTAAGGAGGCATAAGGTCCAGTATCTGCTCAAAATGTTCGTCTAAGACATTTGCGTTTATGTTCACGTGAAAATCAGCAGTTTTGTTTGACTGAAATGCTAGTAAACCGTCTTCCGTCTTCCTTCTTTTACCAGAAGGCGCTTTAATTCCAGTAGAATATCCTTCTATATAGACTTGCCTGGCATATTTTGCCAACAGTGTATTCCTGGTTTACCAAAGTTCCGTCAAAATAACCGACATTTACATTGTCTCTCCGATATAATCTTACTGCTCTTAAATATTGTAAACTGCTAAAATAATTACTAATTTCACCTCGTCCTAAGTTTGAACTTGAACTTTGGCAGACTTCCTCGCACATCATATCCGTTCATCCATCCTGTTAACCCGAACCTTAACCTGGCAGCCAGGTTCTGGAAGATTACCTCTGGATTAAGTCCCCCAAACCAAAACTTCTGCCTCAGTGACCATATGGCTACTTGAGTGCGGTCTTCGTGGGTGCTCGACCTAAAGTAACAAAGTCGAAGCTAAGATAAATCTGTCAAAGTTCGAAGTAAAGTAATCACAAAGTTAAATTGTTCAGTAGTTAAAGTGAATTTAAAGCTTGAGTGAAATGAAGTTAAATTAGTCTGTCTGTCAGTTGGTTTTCAGGTGTTTAGGTGTTGTGCGATTTTTAGATATATAACTCAGTTTGCCAAGAGCAACTCAGAGAGTCGGCTTCGTCTGGTGATTTCTGCGCTCTGATTTCCTTTCCCTAGTTTAATGATGTCTCCCAGAATATACTCCTCTACATTTTTCATGGGATGGTTTTTAAATGTTATATCAACTTTTTCAGAACTCATTATTTTGACATTTGTGTAGTTCATTTTTAAACCTATTCTTATGCTGCAACATTTCGTTCAAGTCCCTGATGCTATCTGCACTTCCAGAGATGCCATTTGCAAATTTAAAGTTATTTAGATAGATGACATCGAAGCTGATGCTTTTCTTATCCCATTCTAGCTTCTTGAAAACATCTTCGAGTGTAGGAGTAAAGAGTTTGGGTGATATGGCATAGCCTTATTTAACACCACGTTTTAATGGAGTTTTATTTGTAGTGTTCGATTCTTCAACCGTAGTTGCGTTTTTATATATAGCCTCCATAGTCTATACACATCCCGAATAAATCCAGGCATTTTCTATAATACTTACTAAAGCTTCTATCTCTATGGAGTCAAAGGCCTTTTGGAAGTCGACAAGAGCCAAAATTGTATTGTATTGTATTCTCTCAAGGTACTGATGATATGTATTTGACCTATGGTATTAAGTAATGTACTGAAAGCGGCTTATTCCACAGCTTGGTAGAAATCCAGTTTTGTTGTGTGATAGAAAAAATATAGGTCTGTAATTCTCTAATTCAATATTATCATATTTTTTCAAAGAGAAAAATGACTTTAGCGTTGAACTGTTCCTTGGGTATTTTTTCCTTGTGAATGCATTTCAATTGCTTCTTCTAGAAATTTTCCTCCGAGCTTTTACATTACTGAAGTGACTTGATCTTCTTCCGGCGACTTATTGTTCTTTATCTAACTTAGCGCTATGCTGATTTCATCTTTAGTTTTATCTTAATTCTTCTGGCTAATGTCAATTTTGTTTTGCATTATAGCGTTTTCTTGATTTCGTATTTTTGTGTTTCCCGTTGACAGTTTTAAGCGTACTTCAATTTTAGCTGATGGTTTCTCCTATAATATTAGTATTGTAATTTCTTACATATTTGCGTATTTCTTTCTTGACAAGTTATTTAATTACTTTGCCTTCCCTTGTTTTTCTCTTATTAATGAGTTTAATGGTGTTGACAGAAAACTTTGAAACTTTGTGGTGATTTTTTTTACTTGGACATATCTTTTAGTTGACGTTTTTACGCCTTTCGTGATCTTTTCGGCTATTCTATTAATCTATATCCATTTGGTGTAGTGTTTTCATTGTTATGATTTTGAAATCCTTTTTCTCTCTGGCTTTTTTCTTAATCGGGAACTTTTATCGTTTTTGAACGCTAAATTTCTTTCTGTAAAACTTGTCTCGAGGAAGATATTGGATCAATGACACTCTAATAGCGCTCTGAATAAAAGAAGAAGAAGAATGTATCTATCAATTACCACTCTAGTGAAAAGCTTGTTCAATGTAACAGAATTATTTTTCTTTTTCTACAAAATATAAATACTAATTAGAAGCACTAATGAGAGGATTACACATTTAAACATTTTTAGCGTTCAAGAACAACTAAAGTCAGTCTCCAAAAACGATAATATTGTCGAAGATCTTCGGCGTTGTCTAATGTCATGGGATTATGAATCGACTTATTCAATAACGGATTTTAAGAAAGAAATTCAACAAGTAATAGATGAACTTATTGACCACCTGTTTACTGATGTGAATGGAGATACCAGCAAGACTGATTTGATTGGCATGATCGGAACGTAAGTTAAATAATTTTAGAATAAAGTGGCAATAGATAAAACTCGTGGATTAAAATTGCGTGATTTTTCTAAAAGGGAAAAGTATGCCCAAGTTTTCAAATTTTCCTCAAAAGTTATTAATTGCTTCCTCGTTATGATCAAAGTCCGCAAAGAATACTGGTTAGTTTGGGTTAGGATATGTTACCTTTCATAAAACGAGCAGGAATGAACCAAAATGAACTCAAATTTACACTCATTATTTCGGACATTGACCAGTCAGTCATAGGAATGAGAAATGACCACATTTGGAGCTTTTCGATTTAACGATTTCGCACACGATATTTCATGAAACCCAATAAATCTGAAATCAAAAATAATTCCTAATTTTCTCAAAATGTAAGCCAAGGATATTTTACAGCACCTAATTCGACAAAGCTCGTATAAAAATCCCAAATTCTTGTTTGACTATTTGAAGTTTTATTGTAATTTTATTTGTTGAGAAACAAGAAAACATATAGATTATAAAATCAGAACAATTAAAACGATATAATCATTGAGCCCAATGAATTCAAATAACTATACTTACTGATTCCTTCTTGGAACACTAATACTTAAGAACAGAAAGATCGGTTTATTACCATAAGATCGTTGGCTTGGTTTATTATAGAATTTTACTTCAGGTTCAAGTCAAGTGAAAAATATATATAAAGGTGATAAACAATTAATAATAACAAAAAAAAACAAGTGAAAATAAATGTTAAATATTCAGTTGCTAAAATACCAAAACATGATCATGTTCCGTTTACACTTCTTGAGCCTCCTAAGACGTAATATAAACTAGTAAAAGTGTGATATAAGTTAACTAGCAATTAGGGTTTATGTAGAAAAATAATTCTGCCTAACTGACTTCACGCATCGATCTGCTTAGATGATCAACTGGGACTCATGGCCAGCTCTCCAGGCAACTCCTAGAAGGAAACGTGTACGATCGGACAGAATTGATTCCGACTAGAAGAAGGCCTATTCTGCGTCTACCCGATGGGCAAACACGAGATACTTCTTAGGTCAAAAAAACAACTCATCGCGTACAAAAAGGGACTCTGTAGAACACAAACATTTTCAAGGCTTTTGTTTACAATTCAAAAAGGCAAAAAATGATAAATACGCAAGAAAATCCAATATTTTACCTGTTAACGGCATTAAAATCTACTAACGTTGAAGTCAGATAGGCTGCTTCAAAGGTAGGACGAGACAGAAGTTTCCTACCCCGAACTTCATCCTGCCAGTCACTATTTGACTTCTATCGTCGAGAGGATAGAAAGAACGTCACGCGCAAACTCCGCCGGACGTTCTCTCCAAAGTTTACGAGCTACATGTTACATGTCACACATAAAGTCAATATATTTTGAAGAAACACCCAAGACTTTAACCTGACAAATACTACACTGGCCACAAAGAGGATAGGTACTTAATTTGCTCTACTCTACTATTTCACTAAAACGAGTTTGCTAATTAACGTCCCTCACTGATTCGCTGTGTGGCGATGGCCTTCCCCATGCGACAGATGTATTTAGCAGGGCTATCAAAAAATCCCATAACTTTCTACCAACAATCTGTTCCCACGACCGTTTTCTGAATAACACGGCATTTTATGATAGTGTAAGGCCACAAACAACTTCCAAATGCAATTACAAGACAAGGTAAGATTAATTGTCCCAAAAAGATGGGTTGTGACTTTGTTTTTAGGGTTGTTTTCATTGCCCTTTGCACTTTAGAACCTCTAAACAACCCCGCTTCTCCTGGAAAGGTAAAATTCAAAAAAATGGAGAAAGTTTTGAACCACTAAAGAACACCTAAAACACTTCTAAGAGTTAATATAAACAAAGGGATGCAAAGAAATTTGGCCAATAAAGTACACTTGCCACCAGAAATAGATACCGAATGCACTCAAATTATAATTCACTACACCCATACATGGTTTGAATTTTATAAAACTAAGAAGTTATAAGACCATTTAGTAAAAATCTTAGGCTAAGCTACCATTGTTGACATGCATGCTCCCGAAACTTCTTTAATATTGAATGATTACTTTTATTTAAGGGAGCCTTCATTCTTTTCAGAGGACACCTATAAAAAAATAGATTTTAAATTACTGTTTCAGAGTCGATCTTGGCCGATTTTCTAAACAAAAAGAGATGTGCTCTTAGGCACTAAAATTTACCATGGGGCTAGTTCTAAAGTCATTTTGTAAATAAAACAAAAAGCTTTAGCATTATATGAATATTTTAATAAGGTTCTTTACTTAAAAATAACTAGAAGCTCATAAATATACAAAATATAAACAGTGAATTATTGTACGTAGTCAGTGCTACGATACGAACAATATCAGTCGAGGCAAGTTTCAACCTTGAAGAATATGACATAAATAAAACTCTTACAAACTAAAGCAATGCATAAACAGTTGTAATACTATACTAATATATGGTTATAAACATAACCTTGAAGCTATGTACAGTTAAATGTCTGTTAGAGTTCCTGCGGAACAGCTACTTATCAACTCTGTTAGCTGATTTAGCTTTGATATGAAATACAATAATATACAAGCAATAATAATAGGATTAATATTACCTTAGAGTCCACCTAAAAGCTAATATGTACACTAAGTTCACCACTGACGAGAAATGTTCAATGTTCAGGAGGTTACCTTCCAACACTGGGGGAAAGTCACTTTGAAAAACACTTGCTAGGTCTATGGCTAGCTTCTATTTACAGTGTAGTTTGACTTCTTGCAAATATGAATGACTTGAATGTAGTGGTTTTGAATCTGGTATGCAGTTATTGCATAATAGCATGACTTGGATACCTTTGTGAATGCTGTTTTTATAAACGCAAAAATGATTACTAAACGTGCTATGCTGGTAGCATAGGTAAGCGGAAATTCTCGTATGGAATGTAGCCTTGTGATAACTTGAGAATATTGGCAGACTAGTGCCGTTTAATCCTTATATGAGAATAAGGCATGAGTAGGTATGCAAACTAGTGCAGAGTAATCCTTATATTAGAATAAGGCAAGAGTATAGCAACCCAGTGGTATACTCGTGATATAGAATGTTGAAAAACCCCATGGGCAAGACCATTGGGGACTGTACTGCGCTTGGTACAGCCTTTGAGAATTAGAGAGATCAGTGAGTCTCCATAATGGCAGTCAGGATGCCGAAAAATACCTTTTTGTAGGCTTAGTACTAGAGATCAGTGGGTCTCCATAATGGCAGTCAGGATGCCGAAAAATACCTTTTTGTAGGCTTTGTGAGAATGTGATTGTAAACATGTGCGTTTACTTACTTGAGATTCCGACTAGGCTCGATTGAGTGTGGTTCGAGACAGGGCTAGATTATGGAACTCCCATGGATGAGACCAATTGGGACGCCATTGCACGGCGTGAGAAAAACGGCAGTAAGTTTGCCGATAAATACCTTTTTGTAGGCTTTGTAGGGCGAATAATGTAAATACTGAGAAGTTATGTAAAACTTTACGTCAGCGATTGTCTAAATTAACCTTATGAATTTTAACACAAATCCGGTCGAAATACGTTAACTAGTTTTTATAAAAATCGATTGTTAAAGATCGGGAATTTAGGAGCTAACTTGATTACCTCCGTTAAGAGACAGTGATTGGTCGGATCGGTCGCCGGGGTATCGCGGGAAGCGCTATGATTGGTCAGATAGCGTAGGATACGCGGCCAGTTTCAGATGAGTAAACGTGGTTACAACAGATGTCGCTAGTAGTATCGCATGGATTTTAATTTGTTTGGAATGCGAGGACAGTGGCGTGGAATGTTAAATTGTACAAAAACAATTACTATAACTAGATGTTAATGTAAATTACTGGATTTTAACCGCAATTGTTTAAAGAATTATTAATATAATATGTAGTTTGATCAATATATGATAATCATTCCTATCTGGGCTTAATTTTGAAATTTAGTCAATATTTAAACAGCTTATGACCAAAGATCTGCTCTATTCTTGACAGAATGATGAATGAAAAATAGTTGAATAACAAAAACGGCGAATAAAAATTTTAAATGAAAATTATCTTTAATTAGTAATCAAATATCCTGTAATTTTCTAACTGTTACAAAACCTCCAAGGAAGGGAAGTTTGATTCAATTATAAATGATTATGCATTTTCTGTTTTAGATTTGTCCACCTTCAGATCTATGACACCGTATTTTTTCGTATAAAAGAGCAATTTACTAAAGAAGACCTTGCTGTTTACAAGATAGCCAAAGAATTTTGCAAAAACCGTGGAACACCTAAGCAATTAGGACCTACATTTTACAATTTTATACCAAATGCAGCTGTAAGCACGTTTTCTAATTTTACGATTGATAGTAAGTTATGTATATATTATTGTGAGCAGCTTCCTCAATCTAGCCGAAATTGACCGTATTAGAACTTTGCAGAACTTTAGAACTAGTTTCGCCTAAATAGAACAAGTTTCAACGGGTTTTAACGGTACTATGCATCAGTAAATAGTGACCCCCTACCTAAACCTTGAACCAGGAGTATGGAGACTTCTGGTAAAACTAGGTCAGATAATACTGAACTCTTTTTTTGTTTTTTTGACGTAAACTGGTATATTCATCCTTGACAGATGGTCCTGCGGGCATCATAAGCTCCGCAATTTTAAAAGGCAAGGGAGGTTATTCCTTTACTCGTTTTCGAATCAATCATTGAAACCTACGTGTAAAGAAGGAAAAGTCGGGTAAGTTGACGAGGTTAAAAAAATCATCGATTTTTCTTGATGGACAGCTGCATGAATCAGCTACATGTTATTAATCTCAGAAATCACATAAACTACATATAACTAAGAAAAACACGAAATTTTTGAAAAAGTTGAAACTCGTCATCTTACCCAATACGTCGGATAAGTTGACTATAGCATGCTGTTAAGATGACGAATCTGCGGTTAAGATGACGAATTTGCGGTTGAGATGACGAATGAACAATAATCGCAAACAAAGTGGTAACTTGAATCAAAATTGCTGCATTCTTCATGCCACCACATTTGACAAGAAGTACACTGATCCAGTCCTCCGTTGTTGGCCCTTCATACGCTTCTTGACACCCTGGACAAACTATGGGTTCACATTCACTCTTGGCTTCTTTTCCATTCTGTTTCACACTGTTCTTACTCAGCTTAATTTTCCTCTCTTGACTAGCCTTCTTTAACTTGATTACCTTTATTTTTTCTTTGGTTTATTCGTTCTACTTTCGATTTTTAATGGGGTACTGGTATAATTCAAGCTGATATTTTATTACTTTTTACTACGCTCTCATTTCTATGAGCTTTGGGAAAAGGTCTTATTTATTTTACTGATACTTTGCACTTTTTTGTTATTTTGGGTTCCTCATTGTCCGAATCTGTGGATTCTTTGTTACCGAAATTCTGCTGCTTCTTCTCTATATTATAAATTTTGTGAGTGTGTATGTCGCTTGGTCCTGCTTGATTTGGATCCGCTGTTTTGTTTGTAGTTTGGACTTCAATAAATAAATAAATTTCTTTTTTCAAACACCATATCTATTGGTTTACACATACAGAGGTTTTGGTCTTGCTAAATTTATAATGGGTTGATTGTCTTCAACGGCGGTATGATCCGAAGTAAGTGGCTCCACTTCTAGAGATTTTGGTCATACTAAATTAATAAGGGGTTGATTGTCTTCAATATCTGAATTGCAATTATTGGCGGGGCCAAATCTACTGACAGTGTCGT
>JAEQML010065999.1:0-20378 GCA_016904865.1 Pissodes strobi
CATAGCAGACAATAATGAGGACTTGAAACAGATGATCCTAGAATTAAATGAAGAAGCGAACCGAATAGGGCTAAACATGAATATTAAGAAGACTAAAGTGATGTGTAAAGAAGACCCGGAAATTTCATTAGAAGGGCAGCGGCTAGAAAATATAGAAGAATACATATATCTCGGACAACTATAAAGCTAAAGAAATAGAACGAAGAAGAAGACTAGGATGGGCTGCTTTTGAAAAATTAGCTCACATACTCAAAAATAAAAAAATATATCGATGCATCTGAGATCTAGGGTTTTTGATCAGCGTGTCCTACCAATACGGAGCCCAGACATGGATACTAACGAAGGTGATAACATCGAAACTCAAAGTATCACAGAGAGCAATTGAGCGAGCTATGCTGGGTATAAAGGTATATCTCTGCGAGATAGGAAAAGAGACGACTGGATAAGAGCTAAGAGCAAAGACAATACTTAGTAGTATTGTCTTTGATAAGAGACAAAACAAAAGTAAAAGCAAAGAGAATACTCTAGTACTATTGTCTTTGGTAAAAGGTATAATGAGGAAGTTTAATCAAAATTTTTTATTGCTGATTTCGATAGTCCATGAAAATTAAGTGGACACGTGTTTTTTCTTTTTTTCAATGGTCGAAAAATGAAGCAGATATAACGCCTTGAAATGTGCTTATGACGTCACAATACACATGAATCGTTACGTAGCACCATGCTTAGTATCTATATATACAAAACTAAAAACTGGCATAGCTCTCGTAATAATCATCTTTAGTGAAAATAAAAAATACGTATCGATTTTTGTTCACTGTTCTATAGTTTGCAATAAAAAATAATCAGTTTAATTTTGCGGGAAACATCCTCATTGAAACAGTCACAAAATTGAAATGGGAATATGCGGGACATGTAGCAAGGCGAGAGGATGGCAGATGGAGTACAAGAATTATAAAATGGAGACCGAGGGGTAAACTGCTGCCGAAAATGGTGTACAAATTCATGAAAATACAAACAAAAATACTGAAAATAGAACTAAAATGCAGAAAATACCGTAAATACAAGGAAGATACGAAAAATAAAAGCAAGGTATGTGAGTAATATTATTCATTATAATAATAATTAAGGTCAATGACTAATAATCGAGCCGATAATAATGTACAAAATAAAATGAAACTAAAAGACCTAATAAGAACTCAGAGATAATGCAGGAGGTAATGTTTACTGTTATGAATCTGAAGACGAATCCGCTGAATTTGAATCATTATATTTAAAAGATTTTTTGACATCAATTAGTAATATTTCCATTGATGCACCTTATGTAGAAGTTAAAGTAAAAAGTAAATTTAAAAAATTATCATTGTGTTGGCTTTTAGATTAATCCAATTGCAGGCTCAGGCTCAGACCGTCTTCAACGGTGCATTACAGGAAAATCCTTCGCTAAACCAAAGAAAACTGCCTAGAATTCATCAACCCAAACCAAAATTAAAGCGGTTGAAGAGAGAAACTATGGACCAGTCATCTGATAAAGATCGCGATTCCGATGATTCGAACGAAGACGATGGAGACCTAGAGCAAATGTCTGTTTCGAGTGCTTTATCAGAAACAGATGTTAATATCGAAACGTAAAAATATTATGCTGTTAGTTTCGAGCAACAGTGGTATATTATAAGCGTCACAGAAAGAGTGGACAGTGCAAAATACAAACTAAAGTTTTTAAAGTACGCACTTGATAAGTTTATATGTCCTCGTCACGATGTTCAAGATACAGTTGATAAAAGGCTTATATTTTATGGGCCAATTGAACTTATTGGATTGGCATTGGGCCTTTGAGTTAAAAAGGTGCGATTTGCTTAGAATCCCTAAAAAATATAAACTCTCTAAACAAATATATTGATTAGACACCCAAGTAGCACACATACGTTTATAATGGTCATATAACAATTCGTAATATAACAGCATTATTTTAAAAGTATTTTGCAAACTTTTATAAATAGTTGTTTTTTTTTGTCCAACAATAGGACAATAAAATATGTAGAACACGTCAAAAAATTACAAAAATAAGTAACAATTATACAAATACATGCTATAACACAATCAAACAAAATATGCTAAAAATTAAAAAAATAAAACGCAACAACAAACATAAATGATACTTACAAACACGGAAAAGGCCCCCAACTTTATAAAATTATTTCATACGAATATTTCTATAATAGCATCGCGGATAAAATATATTTGAGTATTTCCTAAAACCTTTAATATAAGAGTTTTGTAAAAGTTTTATAAGCTAGGTGATAGGTGGCTACCATACATATCGTAGGGACAGGTGTTCCGTCACTAGTGGTTTTGGCAGGAGAGGAGGTGTACTCATTGCTGTGGACAAAGGAATTGACAGTAGTATTATTGATCAGGATGTTGATTATGAAGTGGTATCTGTCCTCCTGAACCTAGGCAAGCGCCAAATTGTATTAAGTGCAGCCTATCTTCCAACCAACTCCCAACGTCGCTACTTATCCAACATTTTGTTTATACATGGAAGTACTTTGTGAACTTTACCCAAATGCCGAACTTTGTATTATTGGGAACTTTAATTTACCCCAGCTAGTTGGACTGACGAAAACCTTAGCTCGTGTTGTGCCCCCTCACCCAATGCGCCGAAAGGTGAAAAAGACTTAGAACTATTAGCCAACCTGTGTTCTTATCACAACCTCTTCCAATTAAACAGTATTCCAAACTTCAGGAACTTAATTCGTGATCTAGTACTCGCGCATATCGATGACATTACTGTCTCTAGGGCCAAAGACATTCTGAAGACATTCTCGTTCCGGAGAAACCACACCACCCGTCGTTGGAAATTCTGATTCTCAGGAGGAGCGGAGGACCCCACTTACTTGGTTTCCAGGAAGCTGGTTGTTATTATGACTTTAAAAATGCAGATTTTACATTCATAAATGATTACCTAAATTGCGTTCTTTGGGACGCTATCTTAAAAGATCAACCATTAGATACTATGATTAGCATTTTTTATGAAATTCTTTACACAGCCATAGACGAGGCCATAGACTTGTTTGTACCACAACTTTTAAATTTCCTCGCTGTTTTTCTCGTGAATTACGACACCTCATCTCATTGAAAAAGTATGGCAAATCTATTTGCTTCCTATTTTTCGAATGTATTCTCAACAAATCTAATCCTAATTTTATTGCTAATCAATATTATTTAAATATTAAAAACGTTAACTACTATCAAATTCCTATATTAGACATATTCAATAAGCTTTCCAGTCTCGACATTAACAAGGGCCCTGAACCTGATGGAGTGCCTCCAAGGCTTCTTAGGTTTTGTTGTTTCATACTCGCATGGCCATTGTATTTAATTTTTAATAAATCTATCTCGAAATAGGTGTTTTTCCAAATCATTGGAAGCTGAGTTATGTCATACCAATTTATAAATCTGGGGACAAATCAAATATAAAAAATTATCGGCCTATATCTATACTGTGTAGTATTCCAAAGCTTTTCGAATATCTTATTCCGGACTACCTAACGTCCGAATTGGGTGGAATGATTCTGGATGAACAATATGGCTTCCGGGAGAGGAGACCTACGGAGCTTAATCTAATCTCGTATGTTGATTCTTTCGGGCGCTTTGGAGCGCGTGTATCAGGTGGATGCAGTGTACACAGATTTTTCCAAGGCGTTTGACAGGGTCAACCACGAGATCCTTATAGCATAGCTTGCCTCTTGGCCTGGCTTTCATCCTACCTCCGTTATACACCTTTCCGTATTCGTGCGGGAAGTTTCATTTCCAGGGAGATGGCTGTCACTTCTGGGGTGCCGAAGGGGTCTCATTTAGGACCCCTGCTCTTTAACATTTTCATTAATGATATAACCAAGAATTTCTCATTTGTATCCAGTCTTCTGTTTGACGAGGACCTAAAAATCTTTATGAAAATAACATCATTAGTCGAAGCTATGCACCGGCAGAACCAGATTGACCTGCTGGGTCAATGGTGTGCAATCAACTGCATGGACTTAAATATTCACCGAGATTAAGATCGAGATCACAAAATGTCTAGTCTCGGCGAGACCGAGACGAGATTCGAAGCACTACACCAACTTTTATTCAGAAATTTGTCACAACAAGAAAGAAGCTTAAGTAGAAAATTATTCTCTACAAGATGGTAAATAAGATGTAAAATCATTCCCTTTTGCGAGAAGAATTGATTTGAAATTTTAAATAATTTTTTGTAATTGTGGCAAGAATTGTGGTAATTTTTTGTAATTTTTGTAATTTTCTAGAATTCTTTGTAATTTCCTGGCATTTTTTATAATTTTCTGGAATTTTTGTAATTTTTTGGAATTGTTTGTAATTTTCTGGAATTTTTTGTAAATAATAATGGTGTGCAATCAACTGCATGGACTTAAATATACAGAAATGTCACGTTATGAGATTTTATCGCTCCAAAAACCCTACTATATTTAATTTCAGTAGTTGAAACAGTCCGCGACTTAGGCGTCGATACTAGTTTGTCATTTATTCCTCATCTGTAATAAATTACTTCGGATGTTGGGTTTTATTAAGCGAACTACCTCCGAATTTGTTAATGTCAATTGCCTAAAGATCCTTTATTGTTTCTTGGTTAGACCTCAGTTGGAATATTCCGGAATATTCTCTTCCATCTTGACCCTACTATACTATTCATATATACAAAATCGAACAAATCCAGAGGAAATTCCTTCGATATGTAGCATATAAACAGCACATACCCACTGATAATATTATCTACTCAAATCTGGAAAAAAACGCTTAATATAAACACCCTATCCTTGCGTCGGAGACATCACGACCTTAAGCTATTATTTATCCTTGTTATTTATAGAGCCTAAGATCCCCATTTGCCCAACCGTATCACAGAACTAATTACGGTACTAATTCGCCCATCACGCGCATTCTACGAATCGCTACTTCGGTTAATATTGACTTTTTCGGCATTTCTTACAACAAGTTTCTTGCTAGCTTAAATATATCTCTATATCTGTAATATGACTTAACACTTTTTCTACATTTCTCCGAATTGTATACTTTCACAATATCGAATTGTATTAATTGTAATTCTTGCTCTGTTCATGTTAATTTTGAATTGTTAATATTTCACGTGTTCTTTTTTTAATATTTTTTTGTTCCTTCATTTTATTTTGTCCTAGTATTAATTTACATACTTATTTGTTTAATTTTATTATTGTTTATTTTTGTATTATTAATTTCACTACCACACTTTGTAAGCTAATATTGAGCTAGTCCCGTTGATGGATGAATAAAAAATAACAAATCTACCTATATAATAATTATGTTTGGTAAGACTATTTTACAACAGTTTTATGAACATTATTTTAAAATTTTATTACTGAATTTGAAAAAGTTTATTAGATACGCGATTAGATACTAATAAATCTGTTTTATAACAGTCTTAAATATATTTTAGTTACAACCAATGTGTGTCTAAGATTTATTTGTTCTATGTGTTTATGTTTTGGTTTCCTAATCCTAATTATCATAAATCAAATAAAATTTCTCTCTTCTCTCTATCTCTATGTCTCGAAGACAAATGCTGATCGAAAAATTACTTTTACTAATGGCGACATTGAAGACTATTAATAGTTTATTCTCGAAAAAGACATAAGTATGCAGAAAATACCTCGGAAAATACATAAAAAAATACAGGAAAATACGAGAAAATACCATTTATTTTCGGAAAATACCAGAAAATGCCATGTATTTTCGGAAAATACGAGACACTACGACGTATTTTCGGACAATACGAGAAAAAACCATGTATTTTCGGAAAATAACGAAAATACAGTGCAATAATAGCAGTATTGCCAACAATACGGAAAATGGTGTACAGATTTTTTATCAGCGGTTTACCCTCGGGTTTACCCCTCGATGGAGACCATCTCTGGGAAGAAGAAACCGAGGAAGACCGCAAACAAGGTGGTATGATGACCTAAAAAAGACTAAATTGGATAAGGGAAGCACATAATAGAAACAACTGAAAATCAAACACTGTCCAATTCTGGATGAAGGAGGGCTGATGATGATGAATACGAAAAAAATATAAAATGTTTAAAAAAGTCAGTGCTGCACATTTTTTTGTGAATAATATTCGGTATGACGCCCCCCGGGACGTCACTGGATTTTATATTTTTAATCTAATTAAGGCCAAATGAGCCCTTTATTATTACAGATACCCAAGCAGATACTCGCAGATACCACTACCAAATTTCAATAAAATCGGTAAAAGAATATTTAAGATATTAATTAAAAAAAATCGATATCTTTAAAAAGGTTGGAAATGTTAAACTGGTTGTTATTTTTTTTTCTCAAAAACGAATACGAAAATAATTCAAAAAGCAAAAATGTTGTATTTTTAGTTAAGTAAGTACTTAATACAAAAAAATATATAAAATGTTTTAAAAAGTCAGTGGCGCACATTTTTTGTCAATAATATTCGGTATGATGCAAGGTATGATGTCCCCCGGGACGCCACTGGCCTTTATATCTTTAAATTAAGACTAAATGAGCTCCTTATTACTGCAGATAACACTACCAAATTTCAACAAAATAAGTAAAAGGATATTTAAGATTCTAATAAAAAACCGATTTTTAAAAAAGGTTTATCTTGGAAAGTATGCATTTCCGGACCCAGATTCATATGGGAAAATGTTCATGTTTTCCTATGTATAATCACTCCTGAAATTATTCGAACGGCATTTCCGGACACCCTAGAACCGGCTAGAACCGAAGCTAGACCTTTATATTTAAGTATATTCATATTTATAAAGCGACAAAAATTGCGGTCCCAGTATATCGTTAGCCACTCTCTAAACCAGACACCATTTTCAGAATTTAAAACGTGTACATTTTACTTTAATTATAAACGTATTATTATACCTAGATAGCATATTACTTCAACGCTATATAAAGCTCTTGTTAGAAATTCAAGGAAATATTACAAGCCGTTTCACTTAAAATTAATTGTAAACGATTCCTATATACTTAAATATATCCTCTACCGTATGCGACGCGTGTGCAAATACAACTGATTAAATTTACAAATTATTCCATGAAAATTTGTTATTTACCTATAAAACATTCAAATTAACGCGTTTTGATAAATATTAATTAACCTCTAAAGAGCAGCCTATCAATATTTTAACATAAACAAACACGATATTAAAACGACGCAATGTTAGGTTAAGTGTATCAATTAGGAGTTAATGAATGAAACTATAAATATTTGTTTACAATATCAAGCGTGTTAAAGATGAATCCCTTTCGTATTTCTGATGATATCAGTGCCTTTATAGTCTATTCCATTTATTTGTTTAAATAGGAAAGAACTATATTATGTTTATTACTCTCTACGCAATAGATTGGCATGAAATATTAGGAGCGATTAAAGTTGAAAATTGTGCAACACGGAAAGCATTTTCGTCGAATATAACCTTGAATGCAATGCACTTGCAAATGCGGTCAGATCAAACGCAAATAAAATTTCCGACTTATTGTTTACAAACATGAATGATAAAAAAGACTTAGGGCCTCTACTTTGATCTCCGATTAGCAATTTTAATTGCTCGCTAAATTATGAATATGTCAGTGTCAGATGTATGATATTCAAAACAGTGATTATTTAACAGTGACTGCCCAATCGAAGTTCAAATTAAGACAAAACAGCTGATGAATCTTGGCACTTACCAGCAAGAGTTCTCTGGACGAGCTATCTTCGAATTCCCCGACCGTCTCTGCCGCAAAAAATCCTGTAGCTTTTGTTTAACCTCCGTGGAGGCAACAGCACTTTCCTCATGTTTCTCTTTTTTCCTGAGGGCCTCAAGTTGTTCCCTCTGACGTATCTCCTGAAGTTGCTTTTGCCGTTCCCAGAACTCCTCAAGGTGCTGACGGAGTTGTTGCTCATGTTGCTCCGCGAGGTGCTGTTGCTGCTGATGAAAATGCTGCAGCAAAATCTGGTGCTGAAGCTGATGTTGCTTCTTAATTTGCAAAATTTGCTGTTCAAGCTCCCGTTCGGGCGCCTCTCCATCCGCCATCCCCTTAGTTATTGTCCATGACATGAGTTCGCGACACTACCACCATCCACGCACTTTATCACCACTAAACACTTTTGTTAAATTCCAAAACAACTGTCAGAATTAATTCATCAATTTTACGTGAGGTCATTTCGGTCGTAGTTACGCTGAATATAGGAACACACCGCAGCGCGAACGGCAAATCTGAGCGATGTTGCCGTTTCTATTGATATTGATAAGCTACGAACGAACGAACCGTCGACACAGGCAACTAACAGCGCCTCCTGCATAGCAGGAATTGCCGATTCGTGTCGATCTCGCTTGCGCCCGGACAGAACACGCTAGTCGTCTCTCTTCTACAGCAGGAGCACGGCGGTAGGGACTAATACGCTTGCTTACTTGCCAATGGCGTAACAAAACGCGGGTGTATATAGTCAATTAATATAATATAATACGTAAGGTATTGAAAATCGTTCAAGCTGAAGAGATTTGATTTTTCATCTTTTTCAGGGCTAGTTTAATCTCATCTAGTGATATTTCTAACAGTAGTTCCGAGCGTTGGTTAACCACACCTTTTTTACGGGTTAGTATGTCAGATTCTGGATGTAGATTTACATCACTTTGGCTTTTATATAGCATACCATAAACCTCTTCTACTATATTTATAATATCTTTCCTATTTGTCGATGTGTGCCCCTGTGCATTTTTAAGTTTTATTATTTGTCTTTTTCCATAGTCAAACTTTCTACGTACAACTTTCATTCCCTTGTTGTTCTCTATGGTATCTTTGTTTTGGTTGTGTCTAAAAGCTCTTACGTCGCGTCGGATGCCTTTTGAAATTTTTTTATTTATTTCTCTTAATTCTCCTTCAGATGTAGAGTTTCTGGACCTCATATCTCTTCTTTTTTCTATGAGCAGTTTGGTTTCCTTGCTTAGTTTTTCTTCCTTTTGATTTGTTGAGCAGTGTCGACTTTGGTCATCAGTTATTGTGGTTGTGATGATATTATTTAGTTTGTTGATGTCGTTACAAATGGTGTGTTCTATTTCAGCATTGGTTAATTTAGTGGTGATCCATTGTTCAAAGCTATTCACATCTGCTGGATTTATTAGCAAATTAGATTTATTGCTCTTTTGGGTAATTTTTTGTCGTTCTTTGCCAATATCAATAGATACTTTTGCTCGAACAAGCCTGTGGTCGCTCCCAGTAGCAAACCTATTGAGGACAGTCAGGTCTTTCATTATGTGTTTTTTATCTGTGATAAAGTCTATTTCGTTTCTTGTTTTACCATCTGGGCTTTTCCACGTCCATCGTCTATTTGATTTTTTGTAGAAGAAGCTATTTATTTGAAATAGATTATTTTGTAGTAGAAAGCTGAGCAGCGTTTCTCCTCGATCATTTCTACCTTCTAAACCAAAGTCACCAAGTGCTTCCTCACTTTGATTTATTTTTCTGCCTATTTTGGCATTAAAATCACCGCATAGTAGAGTAAAGTGCTCTGAGTGTTCGTTTAGAGCAGTGTTAATGTCCTGATAGAACAGGTTTATCTCCTCATCGTCATGATCTGTTGTAGGCGCGTATACTTGTATGAGCTTAATATTATATCTGGTATTGAGTTTTAGAATCATAAGAGATAACTCGTGTTGATAAAAAAAAACTTATTAAACTTATAAAAACAGTTTCGGTATTTTCTATTTTAGTGGTAGGTGTTCTATCAATTGTTTACCATCATACGAGTATATTTGTTTAAAATCTCACAAATACAGTCCTGTGAGAAATTTTTTGCTTTACGGGCAAGAGATGAATAATATTTACAATCCAAGGAAGCCGAGACTCGACCATGAGGAGTTTCGATTTGAATGCACTGGGTGAATATCGGAGTTTTTAAGTTACTTGGCATATGTTTTGATGCCTGACCTGACTGACTAGTGGATTTAGTCACTACCCCCTACTTTTAACTTTGATACAAATAGTAAATGTTGGACTAAATTCTACAGCCAAAATGTGAGTTAAGGTTAACATAACATCCTTCTTAAAGATTCATCAGAATAAGCCACCGCAGAACCAGGGTGAAAAACCGAACAACTGGCAAGAACGAGTATTATCGATTCCGACATAGAAGTTCCGCTAGAGACTGATAAGTACCTTGGTTCGAAACCATTCCCCAACGCAGTTGAAGAGACAACTCCAAGTACGTGGGATCAGAAAGCTATAGGAAATATTTCTCATGGCAGGTAAAATATTTTCTATACATTTGTTTCTAAATATACACTCCCTCTAGGGTTTGTGTCGGAGAGGTAGCACCTTTTATTCTGAACGGTCACTCCAAGAGTCATAGACTAGCGGAGGTTCAGATGACTGGTCCTCACGAGACAACCAATTCTCACTTGCTGGCTCCAAGCGTCACACCCTGGTAAACTGTATTGACCTGCAGGCTAAACCGAGTGAGGATAACCAGATATGGTGAAAAAACTGCGTCTGATCAAGAGTAGGCGGCAGCAAACAGCGTCTGTTTCCTCATGTTAGAGGCGGCTGAAACACAAGTTAGGAAAGCAACGGGAAACTACCTGACAGATAACCATTTCCCAGGATATCATTTGTCCATATTTTCTTCATCATGGCAGGAAATCAAATACCCACGGCCCTCAGTCCCGGGCGGATGTTAAATCATCAGAGGGTGCCCGATTTGACATGAGGAAAATACGTATTGGTACTTGAAATGTACGCACAATGTTCGAAGCTAGCAAGCTCGACAATGCGGTGAAAGAAATGGACAGGATGAATGTGGACATCATGCGTGTGTGTGAAACCAGATGGCCCAATAACGGTACGTGTTGGAGAAGCGAGGGTGTGTTTTACTACTCTGGCAATGACAATGGGGAGCACATAAATGGGGTTGGCTTTATTATAAAGGATCGCATATCTCGATCAGTAAGAAATGTGGTAGCCTACTCTGACAGAATCATATTAATGCAAATCGAAGCCAAACCAATCAATATAAATTTGGTACAAGCTTATGCACCTACAGCCGATAAAACAGATGCTGAAGCAGATTTGTTCTGCCAACAAGTTCAGAAAGTTCTTACTGTAGTTAAAACAGGTGAAATCACCATTGTGATCGGAGACTTTAATGCGAAGGTCGACCAAGGAGCTATACCAGGAATAGCGGGTGCGTTTGGATTGGGCGAGCAATGAACGTGGAGAAAGGTTACTTGCGCTGTGTAATGACCGGGGTCTAGTTATAAAGAATACTTTTACCAACTGCCTTACCGACGTCTTTATACGTGGAAGTCACTTGGCGATGGGGTCAGAAACCAGATAGATTATATTCTAATAAACAGAAGATTCCATAACAGCATCAGACGCGTGTCCGCGTACCCTGGTGCAGACATTGGATTTGATCATATTCCCCTAATTGCCAACTTCAGATTTCGATGCAAAATAAAAAGGAAAGAATGTGGAAAATGGAAGCCAGATGTCAGAAACCTAAAAGATCCACAACAAAGAGAAATTATGAAAAACGAATTGGCTAGACTTTGCGATGAAAATAATACAGACGAAAAAGAAGATCCAAACCATATTTGGCAGGACCTGAAAGCGAATTTGCAAGAGGCCACTCGAAACGTCCTAACTTGTGTACCTAAAATAAACCATAAGATCTGGATGACAAATGAAATATTAAATCTTATGGAGCAAAGACGACTGGCAAAACCTGATCCATTAAAATATCGACAACTTCACAGATGCATTAAAGCTAAGATAAAAGAGGCCAAAACTAACTGGGTTTTAAGTGAATGTGATGAAGCTGGAAACTTGCGCAAACTGCACGATAGCTTTAATTTTCATAGAAAGCTAAAGTAAAAGTCCAGGTCACGACGATGTATATGCCGAGGTCTTCAAACAGGTAAATACAAAGCTCCTGACAAACCTGTTCAATACATATACAAAGGTGCCACAGAAGCTTTGGGAACTCGGCCGGTATCACAGGATAGCAAACCAAACAGTAAACCCTGGTTTACCACAGAAGTCAAAAACATCACAAATGAGAAAAAACAAATCTATCTAACTTATAAGAATTCCCAACACCAGAGAACCGAGACTGATACATAGAAATAAGAAACAGAGTGAATAACAGAGTTCGGGAAATTAAAGTAGAATACTGGCAGAGGTTTAGTAACGAAATGGAAGCGGACATGTACGGAGCACAAAAACGAATATGGAAATTATTAAGAGGCATGAAAAAGAACACGAAAGAAACAGTACAACTAAAAACAATCACAAACGAAATTAGGGAAAATACTTTAAAACCCTTTACGCAGAACCAGAAAACAAGGACGACCCACCAGGAGAAGACCCACAAAATGATGTTATAAATGAACAGGCAGGAATCACGACAGAGCAGGAGCAGGCAAATATGGCAGTAAAGAAGCTCAGAAACAGGAAGGCGCCAAGTGAAGAGAGAATGACAAACGAGATGATCAAATATGGTAGATACGCCATAAGAGAGGAATATACAAAACTGTTCAACATTCTAATTCAACACGGAAGAATACCGGAAGAGTGGAAAAGAAGCATAACGATACCTATTTTCAAAAAAGGAGAAAACACCAATCCCGCTAACTATCGTGGGATAACCCTGTTAAGCACCTCACCCAAACTGTTTACAAAGATTCTTGCTGATGAAATAACGACACTAATGCCAATCAGCGAAGAACAACAAGGATTTAGAAAAAACCGTTCCACCATTGATGCATTATTTATAACAAGGCAATTCATAGAAAAGTCCCTCGAGTATAACACCCCCGCATACCTTTGTTTCATTGATCTAACGAAAGCCTTCGATAAGGTACAACTGAAGGATGTAATCAACAGGCTGGAAAACAAGAATGTGCCCAAAGAGTACATAAAACTTATAATGGATATGAACACAAATACAACAACCCAAATACGAACAAGCCACATACGAACAACGTCGGGAATCCGCCAAGGCGATAGACTTAGCCCTCTGCTGTTCAATACTAGCCAAAATAGTACGTAACTACAACCCACACGGAAGAAGACCTATTGGACGACCACCAAAGAGATGGCGTTACAGTTGGCAATCAACTTCACGGGAAGTGCTGCAGAGAAATCGGCCTGAACAGGCGGTACGTCTTCTATACGATGATGATGATGATGATGATGATGATTAAAATCAACGTTTGTACCGATCCCAAAAAAGGCCAATCCAAAGAAATGTGAAGATTACAGGCTCATTAGCCTAGTGAGCCACGCACTAAAAGCACTTCTTCGAATAATACATTGTAGAATATCTAACAAGTGCGAAGAAATGAGTGGGGAAACCCAGTTTGGATTTATTAGAGGTTTGGGTACAAGAGAAGCTCTATTTTGTCTGAAACTGCTGATACAAAAATGTTATGACCAACGACAGAATGTCTCCGCATGCTTCATATATTGTCAACGTGTCTTTTGACATAACATAAACTGTTAGTTACAAGAAGATTGGGAGAAATTGGCATAGACGAAAAAGACATGAGATTTATCAAAAATCTCTATTGGAATCAGACGGCAGAAGTGAGAATAAACAACAATCTTGCGACTGAACCATATTTTAGTGTCTTGGTAGGGATGTATTTTGTCGCCTCTACTTTTCAACATATACGTGCAAAAGATATTCCAGTTAGCTTCGGAAAATGAATCGACAGGAATAAAAATCAACGGCAGGCCCCTAAATAACTTAAGATACGCCGACGATACAGTCGTTATAGCAAGTACGGTCGAAGAGCTGCAAAATCTGATTGACAAAATAAATGTCAATGGAAAATTATATAATTAATATAATTAATATATCAAAAACAAAAGTCATGAGAATTGGTAGACAGACCGAGGTTCCCCGCATCTTGATTAACGGAGAGACGATCGAGGAGGTTTCCAGATTCAGGTATCTGGGTGCTATCATTAATAATAAGTGGGATTGTGATGAAGAAATGAAAACCAGAGTAGGTATGGTCAAAACAACATTTTTGAAGCTAAAGAACATGTTGCTGCATAGTCATAGAGACTGGCCCTTGGATTTGCAACTTAGAGTAGTTAAATGTTACGTATGGCCTGTGCTACGGTACGGCGCTGAACGTGGTCTGTTAAAGTAAGATCAATAAATCGCATAGAAGCTTTGGAAATGTGGACCCTTCGCAGACTGTTAAGGATATCGTGGACCGAACACACTACCAATGAAGAAGTACTCAGACGAGCAGGGACCAAAAGGCAACTCATGAATATCGTGAAACATAGAAAAATGTCCTATTTGGGCCATATACTTCGTGGTAAACGTTATTCTCTCCCGAAACTAATACTCCAAGGAAAAATTGAAGGTTGCAGAGGACCTGGTAGAAAGCACTGAAAGCAGCATTCTTGGTTGCGTAACATCAGAGACTGGAGTGGAATAGCAGACGCAGCAACACTGTTTCATCAAGCTGAAGAAAATACCCTTATCCTGTTGGGATGAGGAAACTGGTCAAGTGACCCCAATGTGCGCAAAGCATATGGGACTAGAAGAAGAAGAAGAAGAAGATACCGAAAAGAAGAGAGATCTAGCCTTTGGTTTCAATCAGCCCCATGAAACATGCACATAGATTTGTTTTTAAATACATACTTAATTTATTTTTTCTTTTTACCTTAGCAAATAACAGACAAGCCTACTAAACCTATACCTCTTGTAGGAACGTTTCCACTATTAGAAATGTCTGCTGTCCAAATTGCTCTCATTCGTCCAAAAATGTTACTAAATAATTGTCCATCTTCTTCGAGACGTTCCATTATCTCTCGATAAAAACGTAAGCAGGACTCTTTGTTTTCTTCTGTTAATTTTTGTACGGGCGAAATTTTATAAGGGTAATAACCATAGTTATGTAAATGATTCTGAATCTTGTAGTATGATTTAACAAGATTTTGACCAACGTCATTAATTTGTGGGTTTTCTACAAAAAAAAAATAGATATACAGGTTGAAACAAATTTATTTTGCACTAACGCGATCTGGAGGACTATTTATAAGAAATATGAGTTGCGCAATTTAAGATATTGACTATTATGTAAAATATTTTGACCTAAATTAATCCAGGAGAAACTAAAAAGGAGTTTTGGTTTTTGGATACCTCCAGAAGTGGTCAAATTCCGTAGCGGCATTTTGTTGGGCACTAAATTGCGCAACTTGGGCCCAAAGTACCTGACCTTACACTTAGTTAAAACGAATAAATTAATAACCTGCATATCTTTAGTTTTTACACTTATGTAGCATATGTAGATATACTTACCTTGAAAATGTAAAAGAATTTCTAGTTCTTTATTTTCATAGCGTCCATTTTTTTCGTTTAAACGTTGTTTTATCCAACACCTATGTGTATTTCTGGAAAAAATGCTTATGGAGAGAATTCGTAATTCCTCCATACAGCTTTCTATATTTCCATTGTGCTTGCCTTTAGTTATAATAATTTTTAATAAATATTTCAAATATCTCTCGTTTTTCACTTTCCAAAAAATCCAATAGCAGATTAAGAAATACTAAAAGCTTGCTAACGCCAAATTCCTGATAGAAACAGACGCCATTTTCAGTTTGCGTTGCATGCAAGGCTAACTTTTTCAAAATTTAAAAACCGTTTTTTTCTACTACCGTGCATAACATACTCAGTTTACGCACTTTTTAAGATTCGTAAAACATATCTTTTTTTACGCACTGATCGCTCCTTCGAAGTGGTAATTGAAGACCGCAATATGCAAGGGAGAGACCAAAGCAAGTAGAGAGGTGATCACTTGTCTGGTACACAGATGGATCAAAGATGAGTGGATCCGGACTTTACGGACCTAGGTGTCGAATCTATGCATCTTTAGGAAACAATCCCAGAGTCTTTTAAGCAGAACTAAATGCTATCAATATAGCCATCTCAGAATGTGCCAAAAAAAACCGAAGAGGTGCAAAGATCTATGATCTATATCCTATCAGATAGTCAAGCAAGCATCTAGCAAAATCAACTCCGGGCTAATGTGGGTACCAGGGCACGAGGGTGTGGAGGGCCACGAAGTCGCTGACCAGCTGACACGGAATGATGCACAGACTGCTTTTTGTTCTGTGGCATTACTAGAGGGCACGTAATGAATGAACTCAGAAATTGGGAAAAAAAAGGCGGAAAGAGACACATTGGGCCAATGCACCTGGGCAGAGACAGTCCAAAAGACTCATCTCTCACTGGCCTAACTACACAAAGAAGATTCTCAAGCTACAAAAAATTGAGATAAACCTGGTCGTAAACCTTCTCACTGGACATGGCCCCTGGAGATACCACCTCAAGAAAATGGGGAAAACCACTGACGAACAATGTAGATTCTGCCAAACCATTGCTGAAACGTCAGAGCTCCTACTCTGCGAATGCTAGGCACTGACTCGCCAAAGGTTACCCTAGTGGTACCTAGCGATCAACCCTCGAAATATTCTGAGGTTCTCGAAAGAGATAGGAATTTTGATGTAAAATAGAAGGTTATACAGAAAAGATCAATTGTGGTCGACATTTTGAAGGGCAAATCTTACCGAGCGACCTCTCTACCATACCATACGCAGTAGTGCATTAAGCCAAGGCCTACACAATGGCCAACGATCCGAAGAAGAGTTCCAGCAACAATTCCCACCCCTGAGAGCCAGACAGACCCAGATCCGGGATAACCAGCAGCACCCTAGCAATGTAAAACAGGTTAGTGGTACTGCTCGCGCTAATTCTAATATCCCTAACAATATACAAAGCCATATAAATATTTCTAATGTTATGTCCGACTTAAACGATGTAGTTACAAAAATTAACTCTCTTGTCAACCTAGAGCAATTGCTTCAAGCACTTGATTTTTATGCAAATATGCTTGAATCGTGTCGAGGGGATAAGGCTTCGATTATCCAAGCCTCGATACGATTTTTTTCGAATGAATACAATCGTTTCGATGTGTAAATGCTACATATCGCAAGTTGGAACTGCAATGGTATCAGGTCAAAACTGGGCGAGTTCCGTAATTTTATGCATACAACCAATTTTCAGATTGTTTTCCTCATGGAAACACGTTTAGATCCTAACTCTTCGTTTAAGATTAGGAACTATAACGTCGAGCGTTCTGATAGGCCTGATCGAAACGGGGGAGGAGTGGCCTGCCTCGTACATAGGTCGCTCTGCTATAAAAGGTGGCCAAACCTTAGATCTCAAATAGAACACGTCTATATCGAGACAGAGAGCGGTCTACGTATCTGTGACGGGTACGCGCCCCCGGATCTCCGCCTCACTGCACCTGACCTCTTTGCTTTATTACCGCAAAACAGAGTATCCCTGTTGATAGGGAACTTAAATGCCACGCACGTCGAATGGGGCGGCGTAACTAACACCAGGGGTAGGTTATTTAAGAGGATAATCGAAAATAATCTGGAAATGTCCTATCACAGAAGTCCAAATCCTACCTATCTACGTAGTGACTCGTTCCTAGACATTGCTATTTCCCGGGGAGCGATTAGAACAACGCAACTTCAGGAAATCAATGCTTTAAACTCGGATCATCTCCCAATCAAGATTGGATTGTACTGCAGGGTCCCTGTATTGCCAAACGACACCGTCGTTTCGTACAAGAATATTGATTGGCGAGAGTTCCGAGCTAGGCTAAGCGAACTAACTATCATCCCTGAGCAAATAGTCACTGTTCAGGATCTCGAGCGAGAGGTCGCAACTCTTACATCAAATATCCAGCGCATCCGTGATGCAATATGCCCTAGGGTGGCGATTCGCCCTAGGACAGAATCCCTTCCCGAACCAATCCTTGAACTTATCACTTACAGAAACCGCTTTCGACGTAGATGGCAAAGAAACCGGACACAAATGGGATCTGCTCATGTCAATGCGCTGACGGAGAAAATAAGGGTTAACATCCGGGAGCATCGCGACCAAACATGGCTCGCGTATATTAATAGCGTGAGTAGGGAAGATGGATCGCTGTGGAAGTTAGCGAGTCCGAGGAGGCTATACGCAAATCCCTGTCATAAAACACAGGGGTCATGACATCATGAACGACATAGGGAAAGCCTTCTCGGACTACTTGGAAGACGTCTATAGCGAGACTCCGGACACCCTACCGGACCAAGGACGCTTTAGTCACATCGTGAATGTGTTTAGACAACACAAGTACCCCATTCCTCCGGCAGTTCTTGATAAATTGAGAATCACACCGGCGGAACTCCGCAAAGCACTCTGTCATCTCCCGAAAAGCGTCCGGCCCGGACAATATTCCGAACATTATCCTTAAAAATTTTCCCAAGAAAACACTGATCCATTACATGCATATTATAAACGCGGTAATTCGACTGCAACACTTCCCCAAACCTTGGAAAGTAGCGAGCGTCATATACTTCCCGAAACCGGGAAAAGATCCGTCTTTAATTTCATCTTATAGGCTTATCTTGCCGAGGATAAACAGGGTGGTTAAACATTTGAACATCTTACCCTCCGAACAATTCGGCTTTCGAGGCCAGCATGGCACTGTCATGCTGGCAGCGAAACTAGCCACATATGAGGGGTTCAACAATAGGCAGTCCACTGCTCTCCTGTTGCTGGACATAGAGAAAGCGTTTGACAGGGTATGGCACGATGGGCTGCTCTCTAAACTGCTGGCAATTTACAGCATGCCGCTGTATATGGTAGCGCTCATCGAGTCATATCTTGCCGCACGTACTTTCTCTTCCAGAATTGGCAGACAATCTTCTAGGAACAGAAGACTGTTAGCAGGGGTGCCACAGGGTACCGTATGGTCGCCGCTACTATTCAGTCTTTTTATAGCAGACATCCCGTCTCATCCCAACACCTGTAAAGCCCTGTTCGCTGACGACACAGCGATTTATTCCGGGAATCCTATAGCCGAAGTAGCGAAATCAAGTATAAATGAGCATATGGACATCTTGATTCCATACTATAATAAGTGGAAGATCAATCTTAATCCCACAAAAACGGAATTAATTATTATTTCTCGCAACTACCCCTTTATTAATAGGCAATACCGCCATCCACCCTAAAAACAAGGTAAAGTACCTCTGCCTAACCTTCGACAGCAAATTAAACTTCAGTAAGCACATTGAAGCTGTCGTAGGGAAGAACGAGGGTATAAAGAAGGGACTGGGACTCCTGATAGCAGGAAGATCATATTTAAGCCCTGCAAACAAGCTTACACTATATCGTGCAGTCATAAGACCAGATGTATGGTGCCCCGGTGTGGTGTTCGGTGGCAAAGTGTCATAAAAAGAAATTGCAAGTACTTCAAAATAGTTACTTAAGGGCAGCTTTCTCTCTAACCCTACGGGATCGAGTCAGAAACGAAGACCTGCATGCGTGAGCTAGAATCGAAACCGTCGATGAATATATCGATAACCACGCATGTAGGTTTTTCGAAAGACAGATCCGAGGATCGGCATTAACAGCGCACATTGCCGACACTAGATACAACCCTGTACGCCGTACACCTTACGGCACCATATATCGGGAAATCACGTTATTCTATAAGCAACTTATGCCGCCATGACTCTAGTCTCTCCAGGAATAGAGCCACTACATCAAACCACCCTGATTTTTACTCCTTTTAACTTTCAAAAGCAAACACCTGAAAATTAAAAAGTCCGATGTACCAGGAGCACTGAAGCCGACCAGCGGGAAACCGCGGGTAAGCCGCGGCCCACCAGCCAGCTACCCGTGTTCGAACATGGGGGCGTGGCTTGCTTGACGACTTTTTCGGCCTGTAAATGCGCAACCACCGCCGCATCATTTAGCTCACTTGATTTCTGCCTACGTAAGCGTCCATGTCTTCGCAGTCGACACCTCGGGAGCTCGAACAGCGCGCCTTGATACCACTGCATCCTTACAGGAATCGACTTAACTAAGTCTTCACTTGTAAATAGTCTATGTTAGCTTTAATTATTGTTGTACAATGTGATATCTTTTTAACTATGAACCCCTGCTCTCGAAGAGCATTTAAACAGGTTTTTTTTTATCAATTTTCCCTGCATTTTCGCCAGGTAATAATATTACTTACTGTACAGCTTCTCTCTTAGCTTTCGCTAATTACTTTATCGGTAACGACTTTGACGGGGTAACCCAAGTAAAGATCACAATAAAGCAGTACCACGAACCCTAGACCTAAGTAGGTGTCCCCCTACGGGTGCCTATCTGTTGGTCACGGTGCTGATGTAACAGCTCCAGGCGAAACAACAGTTATAGTTTTAGTATT
>JAEQML010066000.1:0-20377 GCA_016904865.1 Pissodes strobi
ATTGCGGAAAAACAGTGGCGTATTTTTATTATTTTAATTATTTAATTAAGTATACCAAACAATCATTGACATTGGTAAATTAAAATTAAATTTAAGCCCTTTTGTTATTTATTCACAACTTTGCAACTTCGGAAAATATTGCTTATTAGAGAAGATCTGTATATTATCTTATCATGCATCTACTTATTCCTAAGATATACAGAGAGGCCCTAAAGTAGGTAGATAACTAATAATTTCAAAATAAAAAAAAACTGATTTTTTTACCTGCTTTATAAACTCAAAGTGTTCTGCCTGAAAAAGAAAACTTTGTAGGTCAAGCTTAGGAAATAATAACGATATGGCAATGTTGCTCTTTTAAAACAAATTGATTTCCATGTCATCAGCCAATTATTATGTCAAAAATGATGGGAATTACTTCACAAAAAAAATATTATAAAGTGTTCTTCTTGAAAAATAAAACTATGTAGGTCAAGCTCAAGAAATTATAACGATATGGCAACGTTGCATTATTAAAAAATACATTTCTATGGCCCTAGCGACTTATTATGCCAAAAATGAAAGGAATTTCCTTGCGAATAATTTCAATACCAAGGTCAAAGTCAAAGTCAGAAAATTATAACGATATGGCAACGTTGCGCTATTAAAAAATTGATTTCTATATCCTCAGCGACTTATTATGTCATAAATGAAAGGAATTTCCTTGCGAATAATTTCAACGTCAAGGTCAAAGTCAGAAAATTATAACGATATGGCAACGTTGCTCTAAAAAAAAAAGATCTCTACGTCCTCAGCGACTTATTATGTCAAAAATTATGGGAGTTTCTTTATCAATAATTTCAATGTCAAGCTGAATCAGAAAAAGAAAACTATCAAGGTCAAGCTCAGAAAATTATAACGATATGACATCACTGCGGTATTTGGAAAAATATGTATTTCTATGTTTCCAGTGGCTTATTATGTCAAAAAAGGGCGAAATTTCCTAACGAATAATTTCAACGTCAACTTAATCAAAAGAATACAGTGTTCTACTGGAAAAGCAAATCTTTATAGCTCAAGCTCTGAAAATTATAAGGATATGGCAACGTCGCTGATTTAGTCAAAGTCAAAGTCAAAAATGCTTTATTAGTGCAAGACAATGTTCTCATTCACAAAGCAGGTTAAAATAATTAAACAAAGTATTCCATAAAATACAGGAACAAAACAAAAACAATTTTAAAATAATCTAAAAAATAAACTAATTTAAAGAATAAAATAACATTAAATAAACAAATTGACATCAAACAAACATCAATATACATGTTATATACTAACAATATTAAAAATGCCAAGAAATATAACCTTAAAATACAGACACATAGAGAAAAAACTATAAATAAAATAATAATGAATTTAATATTTATATACGAAGATAAAGTCCCCTAAGCATTTATCTCGACATTCGCCAGCGCAGGGATGTCAGTCAAAGGAGTTGGCATAAAACTCTGCCACAGTGTAGTAGGCCTTACTCACCAATAACCTTTTTAAGTGACTTCTAAATAATCGCAAAACATGCAGAGATTTAATATCTGCCGGGAGATGATTATAGATTTTTTTACTTTCGTAAATTAATAATTTTTTGGTAAGGGTGCTTGTAGGGATAGGAAGAAGAAGATTATTAGCGCCACGAGTATTGTGCAGTCCAGGAAGACGTTCCATCGAACCAATGTTCTTGTGGACTAAAGTGGCAGTCTCGAGAATAAAGAGAGATGTCAATGTTAAAATCCTCGTTAAAATCTTCTTGTCTATGAAAATTGGACGACATGATTGGCATTTAAAGATCCTTTACACAAATAGTGCACTATGTAAAAATCGACCTCTCCTATTGGTCGATCCATCTCGTATTACGATATGTCTGCGTGATGCAATCGATTTCTATCAAGAGCTCTAGTGGTGTAGAGGTTTAGATCGTTGGGTCTCACCTGGAAAACGCGGGTTCGAACCCCGTTGCTTTTTTTTATTTTTTTTTTAAAGATTATGTTTCTAAACAGCTTTTTTTCTTGATTTTGGGTATGTCTTGGGTTAGATTGGGTTAGCACCTGGTTAGTTTCCTTTTCTTGAGCCCCCGTAGCGAGCGAAGCGAGCGGAGGGCCATGCGGATCGACCAATGGGAAAGGCCGGTTTTTATATAGTGCACTATTTGTGTAAAGGATCTTATAATGCACATGATTGCCTTTGACTAACCCCCACGATGTAACGCACTGCTTTCTTCTGAAGAACAACCAGGATATTCAGCAAATACTGGCTACTCATGCCCCAGAATGGTATGCCGTACCTCAAGTGTGAATCGAACAAAGCAAAATACACATCTCGTGCCACTCCAGAACCAAGTGCGTCCCTAGCAGCTCTCACTGCAAAACATGCAGATGACAATCTCTTGCTTAGGTTAATAATGTGATCCCTAAAACGTAATTCACAGTCAATGAAAACTCCCAGAAACCTAGCAGCAACCCTTACATCCACTGGTTCATTGCCCAAACTCAGCCCCGCCATGTCACATCTGAAACCCATCACATGGGTTTTATTAATATTTAAGGAAAGTTTGTTACAATCAAACCAGGCCTTTACAATATGTCTCCGGATACATTCTGTCTCAAAGCATCAACAGAGTCATTGCACCATACAACAGAGGTGTCATCCGCAAAAAGCGTAAAACGACCAGATAGCCCGACACTAACAAGATCGTTAATGTAAATTAAAAACAGAAGGGGTCCCAGAACAGATCCCTGTGGCACCCCATTTCCGATATCTAAAACTGTTGACTTACAACCTGACACAACAACAAACTGCCGTCGATCCTCCAAATACGAGCGAAACCAAGCAAGAGAAGAGCCCCTAAATCCATACAACTCAAGCTTGGAAAGCAATATTTCATGGTTAACGCAGTCAAAGGCCTTGGTAAGATCACAGAATATCGCAGCCACTGCCCTACCATCATTAAGATCGCGGTAAACGCTAGTGAGCAGATCAAAAATAGCATCGTGGGTTCCCAAGGAACCCTGAAACCCAAATTGCCTTGACGATACAAGATTGTGTAATTGAAGGAAACTCCATATTCTGCCTTTAACGATATTTTCAATTACTTTGGATACAGTCGAAAGCAAAGATATCGGACGATAGTTAGAAGGATCCTGAAAGTTGCCACCCTTATGCAAAGGAATAACCTTGGCTGATTTTAGGCAGGAAGGAAATCTACCTGTCAACCACGAATCGTCGATACCAAATGCCAAGACCTCCAATGCATCATCAGGCAATGCTCGAAGTAATTCGCAAGATATTTCATCGTCACCACACGACTTAGAATTCTTAATATCACCAAGTGCTTCATAGATCTCACACTCTAAAACAGGGGTAAAGCAAAACGAATCTGCAACAGAGACGTGTGCGAGATAATTTAGAGGATTCCCCGAGGTTGAAATTTTATCAGTCAAACTACCAGCCACACTACAATAAAATGAATTTAATGTGTTGGGATCTACATCCATTTCGCGACAACCATGCTGCATGGAACGGTTACACACTTCTCCCACAATAGACCAGGATTCCTTTTGCTTATTTTTAGCCTCCGACAGCCTACTGCTGTAGTGAAGTTCCTTAGCTGCTTTCACCAATCGACGATAAATATTACGATATCTATTGCAATAAGATACAAAATCGGGATTGTTTAGGAAAAACTTTTTAATGGTATTAAGGCAGCGCAAGTTTCTAGCAGAAATTCTTAAACCCTCCGTAAGGCAAGGTTTCTTCTTTCTTGTCTTATGCTTGATCCATCTCAATGGAAATGCTCTGTTAAAAACATCCAGTACAACCGAATGGAACGATACCAAAAGCTCTGGAGACTGCCTTATTCCCAACCAGTTAACATTCTGACACAACTGACGAAATTTACAAAAATTATCACTACTAAATATTCTTCCTCTTCTTCGTTGAGTCTTATTTTCAACGTTAAGGTGATCAAAAATAGCTAAAACTGCTTCATGATCAGAAATACCGGCACTCACAACTGAACAACACACAACACTACAATCCGAACACATGTAATCAATAATACTCGACGATCCGCTGCAAATACGCGTGGGTGAAGTTACATGCATTTTTAAACCATGGGATATAAGAATATTATTAAGCAGAACTGAGTTAATGTTTTGCTGATCCCCAAAATTAATATTAAAGTCACCCGCAACTATAACCTTGGATGAAGGCGAAATTTGTGACAGTAGCTGGTCAAGCCTATCCAAAACCCCCCTGCACTAGCAATCGAGCGATAAATGCACAAAACGTATAAGTCATGTTTCCTACTATAAATTACAGAGAATTCAAACACTTCTTCCTGCAGAAGGTTATCAAATTTTTGACAGGATACGAAACACTGGCCAAAACCCGACGATTTCTTAATTAAAATTAAAGTCCCGCTATGAATAGAATGTTCTCTGCAGAAAATGGAAACCGGCACATAATCTGGCAAAGAAAAACACTCGTCCGGCCTTAACCAGTGCTCGGTAACTAAAACTAAACTAGGATAATTAATACTTTCAAGAAATACATAAAATTCATCACACTTATTTTTTAGGGACTGAGCATTTAAAAGAACCGCGGACAATCCAGAACCAGCGGAGGTAAATTGAGAAATATCAATACTATCAGTTGTTCCTGTCACAACAGACAAATTGTTCATAAAAAAGCACCTGCTTGTTCATGCTCACTCTCCTGCACAGTGGTTTCCCTATCGTCAGAAATACTTATATCTATTACAGTTGATCGGACAGTTGATACGGACACATATATCAAATTATTAATACAGTTATTAACTTGAAAATTATCAATAAACATTTTCAGAGTATAACCCAACCTTGACAGACCGCTATTATTTAAGTAAAGAGTAGAATTAATAAAATGTTTTTGAAAAAATCTGTTTGATAAATCCAAAAAATCTATGCATTTTGAAAATTGTTTTAAGCGTTGTGTGATTCTTGACAGTTTATTATTAACATTTTGTATTTTATAGGAAAGATCAGCAGAATCATTTTTATATGGTAGGTTACAAATAATTAAATTGGTGTGAAAACATTTATTAGCCAATAACGTAATATCACTTAGCCTTATGCCATTATCGTTAATACCTGCTAAAATAACAACATAGTCATTGCAGGATAAATTGTTCACGTAGCAATCCGCTGTAAACACCAGGTCTTTAAATCTAGCGAATGGCTTTGTTATTAATTGGACACAATAACTATTTAAATAATGAGTAAGAAACTTTAACAAACGCTTACCATAATTGTCAGTGAAAAATACTCTTACACTCAGTCGCTTCATTGATTACTTTTTCCATTTCAGGAAAAGTTGGACCAGATTGGTGTTCCTCTGTGGTACTTTCTGTTTGCTCTATCTCCGTTGAAGTAGCTGCATCTTTTTTATCCAAATACAATGATTTGAGTCTTTCTTCGTGTAGCCGTAGTTTGGACGTACTCATCATTACCTTCAAATCTTCGACTTCAGTAGCCAGCACTTTATTTTCCTCATTTAGAGTCTCAGTGGATATCTTCATACTATTAACCAAATCTTTATAACTCTTTATTTCATCCTTAGATTTTTCTATTACAATTATATTCCCCTTCAAGTCATTTGTCAATTTACTATTTTGGTTACGTAGATCCTTAATTATGTTGTTAAGTTCCGTTATATTCGCTTTACATTTTTTCAACTGGTCTTCATATCGCTGCTCGACTTCACACGCATTATTTTCGAGGTCAAGGGACAACCTTTCTTGTCTGAGAAAATGGGCTTCCCTTAATGCTGCGTCATTTTTTAATTTCAAAATTTCCTTCTTAAAGCTACTAATTTTATCTTCAAAATCAGTTCCCTCCCGTTCACAAACGCCGGAGCAGAATATTTTGTAACCCCTTATTGTTGTGTATTTCTTACGTTCTAAACAACTAGGGTGAAATACTTCTAGACAAGTTACACAAACAAAATAATTAAAAGGTTTCTTTAAACAACACTTAAAATTTCCATCCATTATGAGTTTGCAAACCAGCAATGCAAGATCCTTTAATACACCATATATTATACATATATTATTTTACTTCTACCACCTTACAACGTGCCGACTCCAGCACCCAAAACTCGTTGGCTTGTAGCTTTTTAGGTCTGTGTGTAAAAATTGTTTATATTTTAAATGTTTGGTTGAGTGAAAATATTTATGGTTTTTAGGTATAATATTCTATTGTTCACTATTGTTTCCAGTAAATGCGGCGATTATTCGCGAGCGGCCAATGCGACGGGAACGCAGAATACTGCAATTTACAGACAATCCAAAACATCACAACATATGCAGAAATAACAATTTTAAAACTACTCTAACTATTAAAAAAACAACTAAATTCGCAGAGCGTTAAAAACGTGTCAGAATCAATTTGAAAAACAAACACAAATTTTGATCCTTAATACTCAGAATATCATATGGCAACGCGGCTCTAATCAAAAATTGCACTTTCATGCCTCGTTGTACCTCCAAAAATTTCGTTTTTATATATTGAAAAGCAGCATATACAGGTGGCTGCAAATTAGTAAAAAATATCATTTGCTTGGTTGATGATGCCGAAATCCAATATGTTAACTTTCAACAGACATTTTAGAAAAAAAATGATTTTTTAAGAATTTTCAAAATTATTCATCTCATAAATGAAATAGTTTAGGAGATAAGCGTATTTTTTTATTATTATTTTTTTATTTATTAATAAGTAATAAGCACATGCTTACAGATAACATACATTTGATAATTTATGTCAGTACATTTGGTAACAATAAGCACAATATTGAGACTATACATAGGAAAAACAAATGAAGAAAAGACAACATACAATTTACATAATCACACATTAATAAACATTTATATTGTCAGCTTGTCTTTACAGTACTCAGTGCATTTCCTTCGAAAGATCCCCAGTGTACCAGACTCTTTCACCCAAGGAGGCAGATTGTTGTATTGGATAAGTCCTTTATGGAAGAGATGATTCTGAGTATAACCACAGATCTATATAAGCTATATAGATCTGTGGTATAACTCGTAGAAACCGTGGATACATAAAAATCCTCTCTAGCACGTGTCTGATAGCTATGTATATCTGTTATGTAACGAGTATTTCTTAATAAATGATCAGGGCACAAACCGTGTTTTATTTTATATATGAGAATCATTGTGTTCAAAAAGACTGTTTGTTTTACACTTAGGATACCAGTTAACTCCAACATTAAGTTTACACTAGTGTAACGATTGCATCCAAGAATATACCGCATAGCTTGGTTTTGCTTTCTTTGCAGTATATGTGCCTCTGTGTTGTTTAGCAGAAACAAAATAGATGAGCAGTAATTTAGATGTGGCAAAATAATCACTTTATAGATTGTTAGTTTGGACCATTCACTAAGATAAGTGTTCATTTTTTCCAAGAGGTTAACTTTCCTTGCAATTTTCTTTGTTACGTATTCAGCATGATGTGAAAAAGTTAGCTGCTCATCAATCACAACGCCTAGGTATTTGCATTGATCCACCTGTTCTATATTCTGGCCATTCACAGTAACACCTGCATGAGATTTAGTTTGCATGGAATTGTATCTGCTTTTTATTATCATAAATTTCGTTTTTTCTATGTTTAAACTTAAGCCATTTTGCGTAAGCCACTTATACAGCACTACCAGCTCGTCATTCATAGTTTTTACCACTACATCCACATTCTCTCCAACCAGGTATAATAGAGTATCGTCTGCAAAAGGCTGAACTCATAGTTTTAACAATGTCATTTATGTACACAATGAACAAGTTGGGCCCCAGTACTGTCCCTTGAGGAACACCAAAAATATTTTGTCTTGATACCGAAGTTTCACTCATATATCTTGATTCTTGAGTCCGTTCTGATAGGTATTCTTTAAACCATTTAAGCGCCGTGTCTTGTATTCCATATCTCTTCAATTTTTCTATAAGTAATGTTCGGTCAATAGTCTCGAATGCTCTGCGGAAGTCCAGAAAGACCACCGCTATAATTTTCTTTTGGTGTAATGCCGCTTTCCAATCTATTAGAACTGTCTGCAATGCACTCTCACACGAGTTGTTTTTTCGAAAACCTGCTTGAAATTCACTAAGGAGTTTGTTATTCTCAAAATACTCTATAAACTGTTTGTTCACAACTACCTCTAATAATTTTTCATATACTGGCACCATATTTATGGGCCGAAATTCTTCACACTTATTTGTGTTTGTTTTTTTTTCTATTGGCACAACTGTGGATTTTTTCCACTGCTTAGGGAATGCCCCATATTGCATACTATTGTTTATCAGATGTAAGAATTTATCACCGATCACTTCAAATGCTTTTTGTAAGAGGTTTGTTGTTATTCCATCAACACTACTATTTTTTTTCTTAAGATTTTTTACTGTGATTTTCATTTCAGCTAATGAAAGCAACTTAAACTCAGACAGCTTTGTGTTACAGTAATCTATCTTTCCTATTACTTCTGTTATGCCCTGATCAATAATCTTGGGGGTTATTGCTTCAATGCTTCGTATAAAGTATTCATTAAAGTTTTCTGCTATTATAGTCTCATCCCTTTCCATTTTGCCATTAAAATATATCCCCGTCTGTTTGACTTTGTTTTTTCCTCCTACCAACTTTTTTATTGTTTTCCACATTTCAGATGAGTCGTCCTTGTTCAAATCTATTTTCGTATTAAAGTATTGCCTTTTTTGTTCTCTTATCATATTGACCACTTTATTTCTTTGGATTTTGTACTGAAGAAAGTCATCCTCGCTCTTAGTTATTATTGCTCTTCGGCAAAGTTGATCTCTTTCTTGTATATTCAATTCTATGTCTCGTGTCCACCATTTTTTTACCTGTCCACTTGCCTTTTATGACTTTTTCTGTTATTGGAGCATGTCTGTTCAGTGTATCAGCCAATATGCCTACCAACCGATCTGCTAATACATCAACTTCTGTGCAGTTGCCATCCCAATAGGTCTCCATTAGATCTAACTGAAAGTTCAATTCGTTGAAATTATTATAGTCTCTTGAAACTTTTACAATATCACATTGTTCTTCAACTTTCTTCATTTCAACTGTTATAATAGAGTGGTCTGTAATTTTTGGGGTTAGGTGTACTATAGGTATCAAGTTTTTGTCATTAGTGATCAGTAGATCTATCATTGTTGATATATGACTAGTAATTCTGGTGAAGTTCGAAACATTCTGATAAAGGCCATTTTGAGATATTATTCTTTTTAATCCTTCAGAGTACAAAGTGCTTTTAGACATATCTATATTGTAGTCTCCTATACATACGAGAGTTTCCCCCTTAGATGAAAATTCCTCTAATAAGTCCTCCAAGTGTGCTAAGAAATCAGCGTGACTTGCAGCATGTGAGTGATACAGGCTAAATACCAAAAATTTCCTTCTTTCTATTGTAATTTCCACTCATGTTATCCATATAACATTTACAACTGATTTTCTCATCAATATTTTGAAATGCAGATCTTCCCTTATGTAAATAATTGTTCCTCCTGTATGTCGACTGTATGATGTTGTATTTATCTTACGGTACCCTTCTATCTCACTTTCATGATCATACATTTCATCCGTTATGCATGTCTCGGATAAACAGACTATTGCAGGTTTCCATTTGTCTATCATTAATTCCAATTCGTTTTTGTGTGCACTTAAGCTTTGAATATTCAAGTATATCAGTTGACCTAAACGGTCTATTTTTGTCTGGGAAAATTGCTTTTTGCTCTAATTCTCTATATACTTATCCTTTTATAAGATTCGCAGTTTTTATCATAAGCTGGATGTCTAAAATTCACATTCGGCACCTTCAATACATTTGCAACGTATTTACAGTTTAAACATATAACTTCCTGTGATTGACATTCTTCCGCTCTATGATCTCTGGTACATTTAGGGCACACATTCCTAGTAGATTTGCAATCTCCAGTCATATGGCCAAACTTATAGCACTTAAAGCATTGAACAACATTAATGTGATCAAAAAATCTGTATGACTTCCAGCCAATAGATAATTTTTCTTTATTCTGGATCAGTTTGTATGTGTTAGGATTACCTTCAAGTAGAACCCTTTCCTTGCCCTGTTTTCCCTTGTAGTACTTAACTATTGTAATTTTTCTTTCAGAATCTTTGGTGGTTATAGCATTTTGTAGGATAATTTTATCTACAAAGTCATTCTCGTTAGTTAACAATTTTGATACATTGATAATTTTAACTTTCGGACACCTTTTTTCTGGTATTGAAATTTCATACTCTGCTCCAAATTGCTTTTTAATACGGTCAGATACACTAACCAAATCCTCGTTCCTTTCACAACTTATTACCACTCCTCCATCCTTGGTATACTTCATACGTGAGACCCCCAATTTGATTTTTCCCGGATCAATATTTTCTTCAATAAATGTCTTTGTAACCGAACTTTCTTGAACTTTCTTTGGTTTCACTACTAATACTTCACTGTTTTTCTTTCCAATAACCTCATTGTACTTCCTACGACCCTCATACTCATCTTCCCCAGCCTGACTGCTTTTTTTCTTTGTATCTTCCATTTCCTTTTTCATGAGTGTAATCTGTTCTTCCAAGCTTTTTATAAAATGATCTTTAGTGGCAGTAATACTCTCCTTGGCTTTAACTAATTCGTTTTTAGAGCTTATTAACTTTTGAAATATTGCACCCGGTTCATGATCCCTACATTTTGAGCAGTAAAACCTCATAACTCGGGAATTTAATTCCAACACTTTTATCTCCGAGGACGCTAGCTGTCCACAAGATTTGCAGCTTAAGCACTTGCAAATATCACATTTATACAGCAAACCTGGCTTGATGGTCTGATCGCACACGTCGCATTCCATTTTGAGGTTAACCTTGACTTAAAATTGTTTGCGAAAATTTTCGATATTAATCTTGATTCTTTGGCAGTATCTTCAATTGTGCTTGAAGTCTCAACCTTCCCTTTTCGTTTAAGATGGAAAAAAGCTATATATTTTGTCCCCTTTCCCACCTTTTGATTCAATTTTCACAGACCACAAAAACAAACAACAACACACAAATATAGGTTAGTTGTCTAACACTGTTTTTAGTATTTATAAATTGGATTTTTGTACAAAATATTGTACAATAAAATTATTATCTAAAATAGGCCGGTACAATTTGGGAAAATTATAGACACCACGCCTTTCGGGCCGCTCATTAAAAAATACCGCAATAATAACTATTATTATTACCCAAGAAAAACGTTGGCTTTTTCATGGTAATTTACATAGGCGAGTCATACGCCCGTTTCCGTTTATGGGCAGTCAATTTCTAAGACCATCAATCAATGCTTTTATAATTTGGCACACTTTTTGACGTCTGAACTAATAAGAAGAACATCTGTTCGCCATAATTACTAGAGGTTCCATTCAGACAATAATAAACTTTCTATAAGTTAATATTAGATTAGATAACGCGCCATATAAGTGGGGAGATAGGAACTATGGAGGGCAGCAGGAAGCAGCGTAGCTTGGAGAGTAGTTAGGGGAGACAGCTAAAAAAATTCCCCTAACTAATAAAGCTCTATTTGTAGCAGTGTTTCGTGATCAACGCTGTCAAATGCCTTCGATAAGTCACAGAAACTCGCCACAACTGTCTCCCGCGCGATAAAAATCTAAGGGTACCATCGCTGCTGGTACCCTTATTAGGCTGAAAGCCCACCTGAGTACGAAGTTAAGAAAGGATAATATGGAACATGGTTTGGGGTTAAGAAAAAACTACTGTACTTCCCTGTATTATCTATGTTAGTGAAACTATATCCCAATACGTAATAATACTAACATGCGATATGTTCTCTCGAACAAAAGGTCGCGGGTCTTTTAACAAGCAGCTCGCAATAGCGAGTTCCTGCATGCGCAAATTACACAATGCCAAAGAAATATCGCATGTTCCGGGGCCATTCGAACTGATTGCCAATGCCTGATGGAAATCGTGCACATTTCGTAAACTAACTGAATAACTACACAATAAGTTGAATTGTTTTCCTTAAATCTGTAAAAATTTTTCCTTGAAAATGCTAAGTGGCAGAATCCTAACCTCCCCTGGGATCTTATTGAAGCACTTTACTTCCCAGTAATCAGGCCCAATTTGACATGTTTTAAGCCTACGGTAAGGCACTGTTAAGTTCTGCCTGTTTCTTGTATCATAGACATGAACGCTGTGTACTTTTGAATATTTTTTTACGTAAATTAGGTTTTCAAGAATGTGTATTGATGGAAGTGTGAGAATCTCGAGAGATGAACGTCAGTTGTCATTACATTTGCCATTAAAGCATTTTTAGTATGAAGACTCTTTTTTCGATATCGATTAAGCGAAAGTTTATAACTGACAGCTTTTTAACTCATCGAACTCGAAAATCTCTACACATTGATGTATTTCAATATCGTTTTTGACAGATTTCAATGGTAGGTATATCGATAATGTCATACGCTTGCGGTCGAGCAAAAATGTCTTTTTTATGACAGCTGTCAAAAAGATGTCCTTACTATCGACATCCGACCAAGAATACTAAACTAGAGAAGGATAGTTGCATCGACCGGATTTTTTCTCTGACAGCTGCTCTGTCGTTCGTTGATGATGACCCCTTGAAGACGAAACGTAAGATTCCAAACTCAATACCACCATTGAATAGAGAGGAAGAAGTGGCAAATTTTCGGGGTTTTCGGAATATCTCCGGAAACACTCGGAATTTTAAAAGTTTCTAAACGGCATATTGTTACGCACCTATATGCGCAATTTTGCTCTAATCTGACCGACACTGTATCTCTTTCGGTTTTCGAAATATCCATATATATAGACACAAATTCGAGCCACCCATTCAATTTTTCAGCGCTTTATATCGACTACCTTCATCATACAACGTTACTATGCCAACCACTTGAAAATATATATTTAAATAAACTGATCAAAATTTGAAATGTCCGACCTTAAAATCTTATTCATAAAATAATGCTCAAACGTTTTTGACCCATTCGGTACAGGGTGTCCTAAATTTGCGGCTGACCATTGAGAGCTCAGAAACACCAAGATTAAATTTTATTTTCGTTGACCCATGTTTAATTATAAAAGCGTTTAATGATTTTGGACGTCCTCAGTTAGCTATTCTGGAAATAAGACATTTCATATCAAGTGTTTAAGAGCCTTATGTTAAGGTTTGGGAGGCAACACTGCTAAAGGCAGTAAGTAATGCGTCTGGAATATGAAAAAAACGCTTCATTGGGGATGAGTTTCTTTGCTGTAGTGCGTCAATTAGCTCTTAGTTAATTTCAGCTAAACTGTGCTTCCTGCCTCAAATGTTCATTAAACCCAATAAAAGTGTATTAAACACTCCGTTCCAGCTCGTAATTCTTATCTCTTCCACTAATATCCGCAAACACCGACGAAATAAAGACGAATTTCGCTTTTCACCAGCGCTAGTGGCTTGATCAACATACAGTACACTGAAAAATACTGTGCAAAACAGGCACTGTGATCTCTGATTCAATCCTCAATTTATAAGAGTATCCTTAGAACCAAAAGAAAAATTTCTCAATGTTCAAAGCAACAAAGCACAACTATCAATTGTTTTAAAACATCCGAAAATATCATCAAAAATGCTAAAAACACAACGAAAAAATAAAAGATGCAATGACGAAACGAAGGCCGTACGTCGCGCAGCAACGTCACAGCGACTAGGATGTGGGTGAGGGGACCGCGGGGCACGGGGCGATAATAAGTGAACATAAGCTCTTATCTTTCTCTATTTTATTATTCTTGACCTCCGACTTCTCTTGTTTCTAAATGTCGTAATATTATTTCTTTAACTTTTATGTAACCCGGTGTACACAAATATGAAAAGCTGGATTCATACCTAGATTTAATATAATTTAATAAATAAATCGTCCTGCACATGGTCCGTGTATGTCAAGGCTGCTGACAGTTAAAAAAAGACATATGGAATCAAATAACAACAATAATAACGTAACCTTTGTTACATATAGCCCCATAGAATATTGAAAATTGATAAAGGTCGTGCTGTAGTACAACGCACATTTGCTAACAGACGACGTTGTTCCATTGGTAGAAAATTGAATTTTAGGTTATGTCATCAAGATGGCGTCGGAAGGTGACGATCCGTCTGATTCCGAGAGCATTAAAAGCGATTTAGGCAGTAAAAGTACGTTTAGAAAATTCAAGTGTTGTGTTAAAAAGTCTTGTGCAGTGTACTTCTGCGTTAATTGTGACGAAATTTATCATGGGAGTTGTGCGAAGCGTAAAAACATTAGATTTATAAGCCGATCACGGGTGATGTGCTGTGATTTGGCGGCAAAAGACGTCACTGATGTAAGCTTAAGCAAAGAAGATTACCTGCTTCTTAAACACCAAAATGAGAATTTGGTCCAGCAAGTCAGTTTATTGAACAAACTTTTTCAAAGAATTTCTAACCTTGAAACCAAAACAAAAACATCGCCGTTGTCGCCAAGCGTGTCCGTGACAGATCGAAATCCCAACAGCTGTTTATCTGTTGACGTAAACGATAGCCACGCAAAAGCAGCAAGTACTTCAAATAACCCGCCAAAACCAGGGGACAAATTCAATGGCAAAAGACAGCCTTCAAACATAGCCTTAAATCAGAAACTTCCTCCGGCTATAAACAAAAACAAAACAATGGAATTGCAGCCCGATTTGAACGTAACTACGAAAAATCCAGGGAAAATCACACCAGAAACAAATGATGAGGAGGAAATCATTATTACCGAACGTCGGGTGGATGAAGATACGGGAGGATGGCAAGAAGTAAAAAGACGTAAATACCCAAAAATCAGTAGACCTCTACGAGTTCGAGGAGAAATTGGAGAAAACTTTCAACTAACGGTCGCGACAAAAACGTCCTTTCTGTTTCTCACAGGCCTAGACCCACGTACAACAGCCGAACAAGTAGCCGAGTACAAAAAAAATAAGTTGGATATCATATGTAAGTTTGATAAAATGAAAACTCGCAAAGACTACCACAAGAGCTCATTTAAATTGCAAATACCCTCTGAGAGCAAAGTAAGTTATAAGCCATTTTCTCCATCTGAGAAAACGTCCATTATACAGGGAGAGTCAAGAATAAACATCAGTACCCAAGATGGCATCACAATACTTCATCAAAATGTCTGGTCTCTAAAAAAACAAATTAGATGAACTGGATGTTTTCCTGAAAACTCAAGATGAAACTACTGATATATTGTGTTTTACAGAACACTTCATGGATATGGAAGAATTGGAGGCGCTAAACGTTGTTGGTTTCTCAACTGTATCCGCCTTTGCTAGAAGCCAGCATACACATGGAGGAGCAGTAATTCTAGTCAGCAATAACATCACTGCTGAGCCATGCAAGCAACTTGAAAGTTTGTCAGCCGAGATGTCCTGTGAGATCACAGCCATAGAGGTTAGGCACCTTAATCTGGTTGTTGTAGCTGTTTATAGGCCCCCAAAGGGGGATTTTATAACTTTTTTAAATTCAATGTCTGTACTGTTAGAAATTTTAATAATGAAGTCTAATTTTATTGTCATAACTGGAGATTTTAACTTGCCTTTTAACACTTTAAACGAAAAATCCTTACAGTTATTAGACTTATTTGGTGTGTATGGTTTAACTCAGGAAATTTTAGAACCTACCAGAGGTGATAATTGCCTGGATAACATATTTATAAATTTCAAAGAAATTCTAACTTTTAAAACATATACAGGGCAACCTCTTATCTCTGACCACAGGGCAGTAATGATTAAAATGGATTTAAAAAAAGCCTCTGAAGGATATAAATATTTTTCTCATAGGCCAGTAACGCAAAATGGTGTTAATTTAATGTTTAGTTATTTTCAGAATATTGATTGGGGCTTTCTAAATTTTGATTGGTCAGTCAATGAATATCATGATAAATCTTTTTGAAAAATATTTTCCCGTGAGGAAAATTGCTAAGAAAAACACAAAAGTAGAGTGGTTTAATAATGATCTTTCAGTACTGAAGGAACAACTGCATTTCTTAAATGATCTATATAATTCTTATAGGCAACCCGATATACACCGACAGTTTTGTCAGTTCCGGGCCTGCATATAATTTAGTGAATGATATTTCGTTTATAAAAGGTAAGAACTTTTATTTTCGTCCAGTAGGTAGTGAATATAATGCATGAATATTCGAGAGTACTGCCAGCTCGTTTTCAACAGTTGTGTAGAAATCTATTTATGATCCAAGCACCCCTAGAGTCTTGATCACATGAAAAAGGTTATGAATTCCTTTCCTGCCACCTATGACTCGTGAGAATTCATTTGGCTATGGCGCCGATCAAAATGCGGAGCCGCGCCGGCCAAAAGGCGGAGCCGCGTCGCCCAGATAGCGGACCGGCGCGGCTAAATTTGACGGGCAGCGTCGCCGGGATGCCAACAGAAGCCGCGCCGCCTGGGTAGAGGACCGGTGCGGCCCACTTTCACGAGGGCAGCGGCGCCGGGAATATTAATCGGGCCGCGCCGCCCAAAATCTAAGCCCATTATTGAGCCGATTTTGCCTGCCGCCGGCCAAGAGTTTGAGTTCTAATTTTTCTCATTCCTGCATTTTCTTCCAGAAAATGGAGGTTAACCTGTAGACTATGGAGGAGCTAGGTGAGTTGAAGCCTTCCGATACAAGGGAGAAGGCTATTTTCAATCGAATAGTTAAACTCGCTGACAGACATTTACCAGAGGATTGGAAACAGTGGAAAGTATTTCCGTTCGATAGAGAGGGTCTTCTAGGGAAGGACTACGATCCCCAAGTTCTCAACAAGATTAAATTCGTACTTTCCACAGTAGAAATGGTGCAAGCATTTAATCCAGAGGCTACACATATTTCAGAAAAGGGGTACAGAGAGATAAAACTAAACATGCTAAAATGGCCATTTTTTATTGGTCTTATTATTAGTCCGTCAAACTTGCCTTCTCGAGTGAGGGGATCTACTGCGCAAAATGAGCTGGTGGTAGCGGCGGTTAGCAATTTGATGATAGGCCAGAAAGAAGCTTCTCGCCAACTTTCGAAAGATGTCGACAATAGTGATGGGGATGATTTAAGTTTAAGTGCCAGGGGATCGAAGCCAGAGTTTTGTTCATAGGGAGCCGGAGCAGAGCCGGCTTGACACGTTAGAAAAAACCACTGAAAAATTGAAAATCATGTTTCAGTCGTTTATGGATTCTTTTGGCGATCATTCTAGAGGCTCTACACCTAGGTCTATGTCTCATATAGAAATTGAATGTTTAGAGGCTTCGTCAATGCCTGAGCAATCAGATGAAGATGATTCGGAAGAAGCTTATAATTCGAAAAAGTTTCCACCTTTGTTGGATTTAGATTTGGAAGAAGAGGTTGATGACTTTCCTTTTAACTTTGCTCCGCAAACAAGGGAGCAGGAACTATTTATACCACCAGCAAATCCTCATATTGAATCCCAAGGCGTGGATTGCCTAAGATTAGGTAAAGCATCCTTTAATCGGGTTAGATATGCCGATGTTCAGAAAAAGCTCCAGGCTTCATCTGTGTTTTGTGCCCTCAAGGTAAACAACCAGCTATCACATAGTGTTTCGCACAGTGCCTCTTTTGATCAGCTGTCAAAGATGGATTTGACATTGGGCACTATCCTTCACGGTCTTTTGCTGCAAAGGGATTCCTTTGCCGAAGCTTTAAGAAAACTTATTGAAAAGCATCCTTCTAATAAAAGAGATGTACAAGAGCTCTTGGTTGGACCGGAATCACAGTTTCGACAAAATTCTGATGATTTTTTGCAGTTCGTTTCCGGCAAGAGTTCAGAAGTTATTGATCAAAGAAAAAAATTATTTTTCCAGAAGAATACTCAGATTAACTCCCTACTTGAGAATATTCCTCCATCCGCAACCCATCTGTTTACAGAAGAACCCCTGACTGATTTGATTAGACAACATGGAAATGCATTTCGTGCTCCATACAAAAGACCCGCGGATTATAACCGATCGGCGTTCAAGCCTCAGGCGGGCTCAAGCAGGCGGTCAGATCAAGCAAGAAAGTTTTTCGTCAAAACTACACAGCCTGAGCGCGGAAGTCGGGGCTATTCCTCCAAGGAAACAGGAAATAGGAAACGACGTTCCTTTTCCAGAGGTAATGACTTCTCTGCCAAGAGACCGAGAAAACAATGACTACGACCAGTTTCCCTTCCAAGCGGGGCAATTAAAAAATTATGTAGACCGCTGGGAGACATTAGGGGCTCCAAAAAGGATTTTGGAATCCATAAAAGGTTATTCACTTCCATTCATCAAAAAGCCGCCTGTCATATCGCTCCAGGATCAGCAAGTAAAAGTAGCTTATGCAACGCTTCATTTGGACTTAGAAGTAAAGAAAATGATCAGTCAAGGCGTTCTGGAGAGGTCGAATCTTTCAACAGGGTTTGTGTCTCACATGTTCTCGACACCAAAACCAGACGGTTCCAAAATACCAATTTTCAATCTAAAGGCTCTAAATCAATACCTCAATCCAAAAAGTTTTCGGCTTATAAACCATCGAAAAATCCCAGTTTTCTTACAAAACATGGATTTTATGACCAAGATAGATATATCTCAGGCCTATTTTCATATCCCGGTCAAGGAAAGATATCGAAGATTTTTATCAGTGATTTACCAAGGAGAAGTTTACCAGATGACCTGTTTACCCTTCGGCCTTTCGACTGCCCCTCTGGAATTTGCTCGGATTGCCAACTGGATAGGAGGATGCCTTCGCAAGAAGGGTCTAAGAGTTGTGGTCTATCTCGACGATTTTCTTTTGGCCAACCAAGATGTAGATATATTACGCCTTCAAACAGTAGAAGCGGTAACCTTTCTAGAACATTTGGGATGGCGATTGAACAAAGGAAAGTCGGTAATAGAGCCTCAATCATGTCTGGAATACCTAGGGATCGAGTGGGGCACAGAGGAAGATAGGATTTTCTTGCCTTTAAGAAAAAAAGAGTCAAGAAAATAGGATTTGCAAAAAATTTTGACTTCTCGCCAGTGGAGCTGGAGGCTAGCAAAGAGGTTCGCATCCTTTGTGATTCCCCTAGGAAGGCTGAACGCAAGAAGTTTACTCCGAGCAAGTTTATCGCTTCCCGAGAAAGAGCCAAACTTGAAGTTCAAGATTTCAAACGAGGTGCTACTAGAATGTTGTTGGTGGATGGAAAACATAGCGGAGCCATCTCATCTCTTTCCAAAAAATCCAGAGGTATTCATAGCCACGGACGCAAGCGATCTTGGATGAGGAGCTCACCTAAACAACCAGATCGTAAGAGGAATATGGTTAACATTCCAGAAGTTATGGCACATAAATTGCAGGGAGATGTATGTAATTTACATTGTGTTCAAGCGGCATGCAATGATTTTGAAGGCCAAGACAATAATAGTGCAGTTAGACAACCGGGCAGTCAAGGGGGGAATGAAATCTGTGAAATTGCTTCACATGACACGTTTAATTTTGGATCTGACTCATCGTTGGAAAATACATTTGTTAGTCCAATATCTACCCGGACCGTACAACAGCGTAGCGGACAGTCCGTCCAGGAATCAACCTCTTCCGGACTGGCACCTATTGCCGCCTCTAACAAATCAAAAATTTCAAGCATGGGGAACCCCGCAAATAGAACTGTTTGCAAGCCAGATTTCAAAAGTAGTAAATCGTTATGTGTCCAGGGATGTGAACGATCACCAAGCGGAGTTCACGAAAGCCTTCAGTCGCAATTGTAATTACAAATTGGCATGGGTGTTTTCACCTCCCAGTCAAATTCCCAGAATTTTGAATTACCTCAATGCGGCGGAAGGAAAGTTTATTTTAATTGTGCCAAATTGGAAGAAGGTATTCTGGTTAGCAGATGTGAAAGCAAGAGCGTTGGGTCCGCCAGTGATGCTGAAAGATCATCATTGTTACTTAGTGGACGCCCTCCACCAAAAACCCTTACCTCGGGCCCAGAAATTAAGATTGAGGGCTTGGAGGGTACGGGGTGGGCCTCTATGATAAGAGAGTGGTCGGCTCAAGACATAAATTTGTTAAAAGCTTAATGGCGAAACTCATCGCTAAAATCATATGCGGCTCCATGGAAGGATTGGGTGGCATGGTGTAAAGGAAAGAATGTGTCACCAAACGATCCTAATCCAACAAAAGTAGCTCAGTACCTAGCGTCCTTGCATCACGATAAAGGCTTGGTCCCAAGTACAATTAAGTTACACAGGTCAGTTATAGCTACATTTGCTAACCCTGATAAAAGTGGCCTAATAG
>JAEQML010066001.1:0-20376 GCA_016904865.1 Pissodes strobi
CATATTTAAGCAATAGTAGCTGGGTAATATTAAAATATTCTTTTAAAGATATTTCCTCTCTTTAATTAGCATCGAGGCAATTTATTGAGATTTTTGTGATTAGTAATGTTAAGTTATTGATCAGAGACTTGCTAAAGTGCCATAACTAGTGCTACTTTTTGATTTGAAGTTTAATCGCAGTGAGTACCAGGCCTAAATCGTTTAATTGATACTTGATTGTTGTAATTTTTAGTGTTAAACTGTCAAGATGAAACTTAATGAACATAGCAATTAATAACTTGTAATTTGAACATTAATTACCACTTGTGGCGTATATAGATCAGCTTAAGTCAGATTCCATAATTTTTTAGCATAATATTAACCATCGGTACCTAATCAGAAAATCTTCTAAATTTTAAGAAAGTAGATTGTCCTACCCAAGTAATGTTTTTTAATAAACTGGTTGTTTGTATTTCTGGTGTTTATTTTGGCAACTGTATTTAGGCTATAATTCAATCTTATTCTAATTTTTTACACTTTTTCACAGGGTAATTTTCTAAATTTTATTATCTGATTTTCAGACAGATAGAATTTCTATTAAATTTCGTACAGTAAACATTTAGTGGCGCCCGCTGTATCTGCCATAAACTTTAACCCACTCGAGAAGAAAGAAGAAACAAAAGACATAAACCCTCGGTACTGGAGAAGGAGAACAAATCTTTGAAGGTGGAGACCAAAGAGTATGGCTACACATAAATAGAATCAAACGCGCAGCCACGGAGGAAGTGATAATGAATTTTATTCGTAGGAAGGGTGAGTTTGAAACCACAAAGCTGACTATAAAAGAAATCCCTACAGAAGAGTACCGGCTCAACAAGCTTTTTAGTAGTAGTTCCTGTGGAAAGAAAATATTTACTATATGAAAGTTCATTTTGGTCTCAGCATGAAGGAATTAGGGGCTTCCACTTCAAGAAGCGTACGGACTTCCTGAACAACATGAGTGACAATTAGTGAGGAGGTAATTTTTTATAAAAACTAATGAACCTCTCAACTTGACGAACAAGAAAGATGAATATCCTAAAAACTTACACTATAGAAGTTGTTTTAGTGTCTTTCATCAAAATATCCAAAGCCTTAGTAAGAAGACATTGGTGACCAACTTAACATGTATGCATGCCAAACATATTGTGTATTAGTGAACACTGGCTCGTAAAAGAAGAAATAGTCTGTATTAAAATATAAGAAATGAAATGGAACATGGAAGAACGTGTATCTACATTAAAGACTACCTGAACTTTCAAGAAGTAGAAGAACTCAATAAAATGAGTGTAGAGGGGATGTGTAAATGCGCATGTGTTGTAGATAATAAGTTAAAAGTAACTGTGTTGTGTGTATACAGAAGAGGAACTGGTGTACTTGAATTTTTTATGCAAAAATCTGTAAAAAATTTGGATTATTTAGTAAGCAAGTTTGTAAAATATGATATAATTTTAATCTTAACTTTTTCAAACAAAACGATAAAACAAAAGCCTTTATAGATATAGTTAAAACCTATAACTATCAACAGACAGTTTTTTAAGCAACACGAAATTCTTCCTCTTAAATTGATAATATATTTGAAACTTACAGTTAAACCATGACGTGAGTGTAATAGATACTTTCCTGTCAGATCACAGAGCCCAACTGCTTTGTTTTGAGCTTGGCAACACAGGGCAGTCATTACACAAAAAAAGAAATCTTTTTAAAAACTAAAATTTATCTTTTAGGCATGACATGGAACAGACCAGCTGGGTTTCAGTATATGACACACGTGATATAAATACTGCCTATAAGAATTTCTAAATATTTTTACTATTGACAATGAAACAAGGGTTTATAGTAAAAAAAGAAAGCATAAATAAAAGAACAGACTCTTGGATAACACCAGCAATTAGAGTGTCATGTAAAATAAAAAGAAATCTTTATCAGCGCAGACAAATGAGACATGTAGATGCAGAATTCTTTAGATGAAATATTCTGAAAAAAGTTATAAATAAAAGAAGCAAAGAAAATGTCAAACGTGTTACATATAAAGAAGCTGAGAATAAAAATCAGACCACATGGAACCTTATGAATAGAAAATCGGAATCAGTTTTTGATCATTTTTCCAAAGAATATAAAGATAACCTGAAATTCTTAACACATTTAATCAATACTTTTTAAATTAGTCTGGTAAAGAATTGTCAGCACATAATAAACCTGGATTCCACATAAATGAAAACAAAAGTCCTTCCTCCTCTATCTATTTACACACAACAACTCCACAAGATATCCAAAATTGTATAAAGGACTCCACAGGAAGTGGCGGAATATCAATAATTCTGCTGAAGGAAATGGCATCTATTATATCACCACATAACATTATTAATATGCAACTTTCAACAGGATGCTTTCCAGATGTACTAAAACTAACATTTTTATGGAGTACCCAAAATACAGAAACTAATATATAAGAAACTCACAAAATTTTTAAAAAAAATTATCACAGCTTAATTTAAACCCTAGCGACATCCTGGTAAGTTTTGATGTTGTTACTCTTTTTGCAAAAGTACCTGTTGATAGAGATTTTTTCCAACGAATTAAAGAAATCACCAGAGAATTTAAGGCAAAAACTTGAAAAATAGAAAATGAAAATGGCAAAGTAATTACTGAAATAGATGAAGTCCTTGAAGTATGGCAACAATACTGCAAAAATCTCTACGGAAACGAAGACTCTGAAGAAAAACTGAAGGAGTTATCTTCCATTGGAGATGTGGAACGAGAGCCTGATATTTTGAGGTGCGAGGTAGAGTAAGCCATTCGCTACCTAAAAAATAATAAAAGCAAAAGGCGAAGACAACATAAGCGCAGAAATGTCAAAACAACTTAATGCAAAAGGTATTAATCTTTTATGGAAAATATGTAACAACATATGGCAAACATGTCAATGGCCAAATGACTGAAGCACATCTACTTTCATCCCATTGCATAAGAAAGGGTCCAGTCAAAAATGTAATAACTATAGAACCATTGCACTCGTCTCACATCCCAGCAAGGTCATGCTAAGAATTTTACTTAAACGTGTCAGATATTTTCTGAAATGGCTGGCTTCGTTAGTGGCAAAGGGACCAGAGAACAAATCTTAAATGTGAGACAAATCATTTAAAAAGCAAGAGAATTTTCTCGATTACAGCAAGGTTTTTGACTGCGTGAATTGGCAAAAACTCTGGAAAACTCTTTTAGACATGGGAACTCCTCAACATTTAGTCCTTTTACTCAAACACCTGTATGAAAATAGTACTGCAGTGGTCAGACTGGACGACAAAATCTCCCATCCCCTCAGCATACAGCGAGACGTGAGGCAAGGTTGTATTCTGTCACCCTTATTATTCAACATTTATGGAGAATACATTATTGGGAGAGCCTTGGAGTGGTGAAAAGGAGATATAAGTATAGGCGGAAGAAGAATAAATAACCTACGCTTCGCCGATGACACCACACTCATAGCAATTGACGAACAAGAAATGTCTGAACTCATTGAAAGAGTAGAAAGAGAAACTGCCAACTTCGGCTTGAAACTAAATCGCCAAAAAAAATTTGATGGTAATAGACCGTGCCAGTAAGGCAGAAGGAGTGCCTGACATACGCGATGTATAAATAAAGAGGGAAACGCATCCATAGAGATTAAAAGGAAAATAGCTCTTGCCAAAACCGCCATGACCAAGTTGAATAAAATTTTGAGAGACAAGCATATAACACCAAAAACAAAACGTAGACTTGTCGAAAATCTTGAATTTCCAATTGCGCTTTATGGAGCTGAGACATGGACCTTAAAGGCTTCCGACACTGCTAAACTGGATTCGAGATGTGGGTTTGGAGAAGGCTCTTGAGAATTGCTTGGAGTGCTCATAGAACGAATACGTCAATATTGGAAGAGCTAAAAGTTAAAGATAGACTGTCAACCATAGTAAGATGAAGAATTCTCAAATATTTTGGACATGTGTGCAGAAAAAGAGATGATAATCTTGAAAAACTTATAATCCAAGGAAAATTCGAAGTAATGACACTCGCCCAAACGCTGGTCGGACCAAGTGAAGCACTTCACAGGGAAACCGTGACAAGAAAGCATAAGATGCGTTCCAGCTAGAGACAAATGGAGAGGAATTGCAAACACCATAACGCGAACGACAAACATAATGTCACGACACTTCATGAAATGAAGTAAACGACTAGAGAGAGATCTGTTGATATAACTTTAAATATTGAAAGAAATAAACTAGTAAATGATACTAACCTTGTAACGTTGTAAATGTTACAAAATCCGGTAGTGCGATTTTTCCTTTTTACTGGTCAATTTGTGTTGTCGATACTCTCGCTACCTTACTTCTGAGTACAATCCACCAGTATCAAGGAATGCTATTCCGAGTCGCTCGATGAATGACCGTTTGGAACGCTCTCTTGACAGATGTGGTATATATTCTTTTTTGGGGGGAATTGATATGCCTTCTCTCTTACACGCTCAAGCGTGTAGTAAAAGACGACCGACTTATAATACCTGAAATTTTCGGTGTTATTTTGACCATCAGGGCTAATTATTGTCTGATTTTGTAGTGAAATTAATTGGCAAACATACTGCCAGGTGTAGTGTCTGAAATTATCGGCCGTATGGTCTGATACTGATAAAGATGTGTAACGACTAGAGTGGTTACCCTTCCTATAAAAAAATGGTTTGTTACATTATTGTTACATGTTAGTGTGTTTATATTGAATAGAGAAAATTATTTATAATTTAATTAGGGACCTTCCGTGAGACGAACGACCTTCCTTGAGACGAACGGCCTTCTGTAGGACAGAATTTCCTCCCTTGGGGCTGAACGTCCGTCAGTGGCCTTTTCTATGCCGACTAGAGAGATCATTTAGCCAGATAGATGCCTTTTATCGAGGTAATACGGACTTCGCAGGAAACACCGGTGGATTCCATGTCTGCAAATACTTGTTTTAATTAACCGTTTAATTTACCGTGGGGTCTGATGAATTTACCGTCATCTGCTTACAAATATCGTAACTATTACCGTTATTTATCATTTTGATTAATGAACTTAGTGTTAAACGACTGTAGGTCGTGTGCTTTCTATATCGTATCTATTACCGTTATTTCGCGTTTTTGTTTACTGGCCTCACCAGTTTTGTTTATCGAACTTACCGATAATTAGCTGTAGGTTATCTGTTATCGTGCATCATATATATTTCTGTCCCTTATCATAATTGCTTTAGAGATACTTGTTTTCTTCATTATCCAAACGCATTTTGCTAATGTTATGAAAATTAATTGATTTATTTTTACTGGAATTGGCTGTAAGCCTAATGGCAGCAATTTGATTCTTTAATATGTCGTCTTCATACTGGTATCGAACTGAGCTCACTTCGTTTTCTAGTATTTTAGCAACGGTACCATTATCAAAAAAACGTAAAATTAATGAATGTCTTTTAATGTTATTAAATAATGATGAACGTATTGCTTCAGTTTCTGTTAATTTTAACACCTGGTTGACTTTTCTAAAACTGAACCAGATAAGGGACCTTTAAAAATTAAACAAAAATCGTTGAATTCTTCTAAAAAACTTAATATTTAATTTTAAATATAAAACATCTCAAAAACGCAGTAATTATTTACCTAATAATACCTCCATATCACATTCACGTAACAAATCCGTAATTAAACGTTATGGCTTATTCTTGTCATTTTATAAAAGTAATTTCAAAACTTGACAAAGTGCACCAGTTTTTTACCGTTTAAGTTGCATTTACTAACCACTTCTCGTTCTTGACAATGGGGGCAGATTTGTTCCTTGAAACGTCGAACATTTCCTAGTTCTTTTAGATTTTCGAGCTTCGTTAGGGTCTCTAAATTAGCAATTTACACCATGGCCCAGAGCCGATGAGGCCTTATTCAAAAAGTCTAGACTTGAGATGAAGAAAACAAGGTAGCAATATGTCTGACAAACACGAATCCTCCACAATACAATGATAGAGAACATGTTTACACTATCATTTTAGTTAGAATGCTTAAAACTTCTGTTTGACACTACTATGGTATATTAACTCAATGATGTTCAGTTCATTTCATTTTTATCTCTCATAGGCCCAGTTTTGTATGTGACTGTTATCTTTAGCAAGAAGCTGGAACAATTATGGCAACAATGATTATCACGGAAATTATCCTCTTGGTAATACTAACAGGCACGTAAAAAACTGACCCTTAAACCATCAAATTCTAAATGCTGTATAGATTGGTCGCGTCGTTCGTTTAACTTTTTAATTGGATAATTGCCGGAAATGCGGTTTTTGTAGGATCATAAATGCGGAGTTGCTTAGTAATTAGGTACTTTTGCTTGGAAAATGTCAATGTTTTATAGTTATTGACTCGTCAAACCATCAGAATCTTATTATTAAGAATTTTTTATAACTCAATATTGGGTTAGTTTGAATTTGCTAATGCAAGTCTTGGATAATGGGTGCTGTGGCAAGATTAACATTAGCATCCAGAACAGACTGCTACGAACGAGCGGGACGAGTTATCGTTATTACTGTGGTGAGCATGTGACAAATTAGCAGGTTTAATTTTTTTCCCAGAAAAATATGGCAAGAGGTCCCTACTTTCTCATAGATTTTAATTTTAGGACATGGCGATATTTTCTCCACTCTACTAAGCCCAAGTCTGGTCATCAGTAGTATCCCCGTTTTTAGCTTTATAATTTTTATTTTATTTAGGAGTGAAATCAGAATTCTCATACCTCAGCCCACGTAATGCTCGACACTTGAAACCAACGTATTGAAATCGTATTTAATACAGAAATGTAACATTATACAGAACAAGCTATCTAGAATATTATAATGTAATGCTAATCAAAAAATTGTCCTGCTTAAATAAATGAAAATTATTGCACACTTACGATCCCATTCTGTGCCTTACAATTTAATACAAGTTTGGAGGGCCACAAGATTCATTCCTACGTCCTGTCCGGCTCTGCAACTCGGAATCTATTCTATATATTCACAACTATCTCATTCGCATTCTTGCAACAAGGAAGCAATTTATCAACAACATTTATACCCAAATAACCTTTCGAAATATTTAAAGCATTAAACGGGAGCTAACAGCTACTTTAATAGCAATTATTCAACGGTTGTCGAGACGCTTCTTAACCTAGACTGGGCTTGACTGCAGACAGAGGCTGTACGTATGCATAATTAATGCAATGCACTGTTACTTCTAATTTTAATTCAATGCATGTGTTTTCTTGGCGAATTTGTACCTAAACCCCACGGAAATCGTTAGGCTAGATTATTAAACAGAACATTGTATATAAAAATATTGAGTGAGTTAAGAAAATTTAAGGCTCGCATTCTTGACTAACTGTGAGACAAAGGCTTATTTCGTATATACTCTAAATTACTACCTAAGTTTTTACTACGCATAACGTTACATTAAGGTATTATCGTAGTAATACTTTGAAGATGTCATGATTGCATACAGGAATAGTTCTTGATAAGCGTAAATATGTAGTTTGCTACTGGTATTTATCCAAATTGACATATCTGCATACTTGTTGTTAGTTTTAGCAGCTCTAAGGAAAGACTGTCAATATCCGTATTTTATTGATATGGTTATTTCTATTATCCACGTAAAAAAATTTCAAAAGCAGGAAAACAGGGATATCTAGTTCTAAATATAGTTATCTCGGGTCCTGAATAAAAATTAAGCATAATTACCATGCTCTTTATTAGCTTCTAATTTTATTTGTTTATTTTTCCTTCAGATCAGAAGAAGCCAAGAGTGAATGAAATTATGTTAAGAAGACTTACAATTAAAGATGCGTAGGCCAGAACCTTTTAGGCGTGCAAATTAAGCTCTAATGCCGAAGAGTAGGGGGGTTAAATTTTAAAGGCGCCACCAACTTGTATACGGCATAAGTCAGAAAATACCCAAGTTGCAATTTGGAACCAGTTTTGGCTTAGATTTCGCTACAAAAAATACAAATAATAAAACCAGAAGTTAAATCAACTAAGAACAGCACCATTAATTCAAATCAATTATTCTTACTAATTAGTTTCCATTTGGAACACTAAGATTAAAATATAATAAATGAACCAAACAGATACGTGAATAGAAAGATTGATTTATTATCATAAATATGGAGGAGCTGTTTGTTTCATAATTTAACTTCAAGTCAATTCAAATACATAAAACAAAATTATACTGTGGTATATACGGCACTTGGTGCTACTTGGGGTAATACCCGATAATGATTGAAAAATATAAATTTAAATGATCAAGTCAGTCTATCGCTGACGTATAGCAAGAGAGAACTTGTTCTACTACTATTCAGTTAAAGTTAAAAGCATTTTCAGCTAGCTGCAATATGAAATGACTTCTCTATTATGTCAGTTAACAGAGAAAGCAACTAATTTTAGCAAAAACGTTTACCTATTGCGGCACGCAAAATAAATTACCGGTTAAGTAACAAGTAAGATAGGCAATCGATAATTACTAATAATTACCTGCACAGCAAGCAACGCGAATGAAATCAAACACTAAATAATCAGTTATCAAAATACCCAAAACATGTTCATGTTCCGTTAACACTTCCCGAGTTCACTCGGACGTAATATATACCAGCAATATAGTAGTTACAACATGTTAGAACACTAAATTTGTGAAATCGAAAAGGATATAGTCTAGCTGTTACTAAAATAGTCAGTTCTGATAATAGAAGAACATTGTTAGACTTGGCTTAAATTAAAATGGTAATATACTAACTTTAAGGTACTAAAAAAAAACAATAGCAAAGAAGAAAAAACAAATCTTGAACTCTGCCCTTTTCAGAGAAATGTAACTTACTTAATAATGCACGTAAACAGAAATAGGTTTAAGTCCTGACTATAAAGGCGATAATAATTAAGCTATAATGAAAATATAAAAACACATTGGCTTATCTGGATTTCAGACATCAACGTATTCAAGGTTTTTGCTTAAAATCCAGAGCAAGAAATATTTATAAATAAAGAAAACAGAAGACAAAACACCAAATCAATATTTTACTGTGAGAGGTTTCTCTTTTTGAAATCCGCCAACGCTTTAATCAGCTGGACTTCCTCAAAGAATGAAGGAGACAAAGCTTCTGCAAGGACAATTAAAGAAACATTAGCAAATATCTACGTGGAATTACATACATGAAAAAACAAACAAAAGCAACTCACCAGACGAAGATAGTGGAAATTCCCAGTATGGAACTGAATCTAGGCAACAACCCAATCGCACCAAAGGTAATAGCAAGAGAGCCAAAAATAGGTCGGGTAGAAAATCACCACAAGAGTATTCACAAAACTATGCTACTATCGCGACGTCAACACGGGCAACTTTTGGAGAGTGTTTTAGTCGATATCTATCGAAGCGAAGGAGAGAATAGAAAGAAGACACGAGCGACTTCTACCGGAATTTCCTTTCCAAAATTTTAACTCGGTAATCCCCTAGGAGCTTAATGCTACATGTTCCACATAAAGAAGGTTTTCTCGTAATACTGAAGATTTTGACCTGACAAATCCTGCTTAACTTAAATAAATGTCCTGATCACGAAAAGAATAGATACTTATTTATTTTCCCACTATTTCACTAAACCGTGTATTTGAGTTAACTCCTGTATTGACTAATTACTTGCCAAGACTCTGCCCAACTCACGACAAGGCAACTGGAACTTCAGTCCATGTTTTCGGGACAACCTATTCCAACAAGCTATGACGACATACGAAATCCAAACCACTCATGTTCTTTTTGATTTTTCCTATTGTCTCATTCCACTATGCCGTACCTGCAATCTTTACTATTAATCCACAACAAGCACTCCAAAACTAATATCTAAATATATAACATGATGTAGATACGTTTTATATTGTTGTGGAGGATTCATGTTTACCTTACAATTGCTTGGCTTTGGCTCCACCAGTATTTTCAATTTTGAATAAAGTATAGCCTCTTCGCCTCTGGCTCCAGGGTGTAAACAGCACAAGTGCTAGTTTAGTGACCCTAACGAAGCTGAAAAACCTAAAGGAAACTGGAAAACGCACGACGTTTCAAAGAACAAATCTGTCCCCGTCGTCAAGAACCAACAAACCTAAAAATGAAAATGGTTAGTAAATGTAAATAACAGTAAAAAGCTATCGCAAAATTGTCAAGTTTTGAATAGACTGTGACAAGGGTTTTTGGCCACCATACCAGCAAGGCATAGATGACCGTGGGCTTTATTGTTTGGTAGGTCCAATATACCATTTTTGGTTTTAGGGCCCATGTTTTGCCAACTAATTTGCGGCATGTCCAGATTGCCGCTGTGGCTTTAGAAATGGTGTTTTCTAGAAGCTTGTTCCAGGTAAGTGTACGGTCCAGTTAGGAAAGCTAAAGAAACTAAAGAAAACTAAAAGAAAGTTTAAATTACCAAATGAACGTTCTTGAAAACCAATATAACAGAAGAAGAGCAAGGACAAACCGTCTAGGAATTAAAGCAACAAACCCTAGTTGCTCCAAGAGAACAATATGGAAAATATTGGAATTTGAATCCACTACGTCCATAAAAGGCATACATTTCATAAAATTAAGAAATCGTGAGACCATTAACAACATTTCATAAAATTAAAAATCTTGAGCTGATTTAATGCTGTTGTCAAGCATGTTCCAGAAACAAAATTGTCGTTCCATACTTGAAACCCACATAATACTAAATATTGATTCATAATTAAAGCACGCTACACTATATATAGTATGAGATATATTTTGATGGATATTTGCTATACCCTTTGAATAAATAAATTTTTATTTTTATGGCCGTAAGCTTACTGGAACTGTCAAGTGTTGGAGCCCCACTATCTTGGTGCTTGAAAGACATCTCTGGATTGCATTAATCTAAGACCATCCCTGCCTGAAGAATTCATTTATATCCGTCACATTGAAAAGTTTTACCTCTTTGTCTCACATTATTTATGCACTTATTTTAACATTTATAATATTATGCTCGAAAACTCTTATTCCCAATTGATTTGACCTTTATTAGTATTAGATTTGCATTTTAAGATCTTTTACACAAATAGTGCACTATGTAAAAATCGACCTCTCCTATTGGTCGATCCATCTCGTATTACAATATGTCTTCGTGACACAATCAATATCTGTCAAGAGCTCTTGTGGTGTAGAGGTTTAGATAGCTGGGTCTCACCTGGACGGCCCGGGTTCAAACCCCGTTGCTTTTTTTTATTTTATTTTTTTAAGATTATGTTTCTATAGTTTTTTTCTTGATTTTGGGTATGTCTTGGGTTAGTTTGGGTTAGCACCTGGTTAGTTTCCTTTTCTTGAGCCCCCGTAGCGAGCGATCGACCAATAGGAGAGGCCGATTTTTATATAGTGCACTATTTGTGTAAAGGATCTTATAATGCATTAGATTTTAGGAAATGGATATTTAAAATAAAACACGATGTAAAATTAATACGAGCCGGAGCGCGATTTATTTTTCAAATTAGCTGAACAGTGTCGGTATAAAGTCTAACTAAAGCAATCTTAAAACTGTATACTCGTGCTTTCTATTTGTCATTTTTGTTTATTTATTTAGTCATCAGTTTCTTATCGAGTTTATACGTTTACTCTGGATGAATTCAAATTGAATTGCACTTTTGCATTGCCTTTTTTTCCGCTCTATCCCATGGTGGTATTGAGTTTGGAATCCGACGTTTCGTCTCCAAGGGGTCATCATCAACTTTGTTTTATTAAATACGAACTTTAATTTTTTTTATCGTTTTTCAGATGATATTGGCGTTATTAATATGAATATGTATTTTTAATTTTTCAATATTTTTTTTCATTTATTATTATTCTTTTTTTAAATTATTTATTTTGCTTTGGTTAATTAAACTTAATTAGAGTTCGTATTTAAAAAAAGTTGTTGACCTATTGACAACGAAACGTCGGATCCAATTTTAAATACGAACTTTAATTAAATTTAATTAACTTAAATTATTTAAAATTACGGCAAAGCAAAATAAATCTTAAAAAAAGGATAAAGAAACTAAAAAAAAATACTCTAATATATTAATAACGCCAATATCATCTGAAAAACGATAAGAAAAATTAAAGTTCGTATTTAAAAAACGAAAGTTGATGATGACCCATTGAAGGCGAAACGTCGGATTCCAAACTGGATACCACCATTTGATAGAGCGGAAAAAGTGGCAATGCAAAAAATTTTATTTAAAATCCGTTTTTAAATAAACCCAGGAAAAAAAAACGATTTTTCAAAATTTCGGTTTTCTCAGGATATCTCCGGAAATACTTCCAAACGGCATATTGTTACGCACCTAAATGCGCAATTTTGCTCTGATTTGACTGACACTGTATCTCTTACGGTTTTCGAGATCCCTATACATAGAGTCCAATTCGAGCCACTCTGTACAGTCTATGTATCAGGATCTCGAAAACCGTAAGAGATACAGTATCGGTCTAATTAGGGCAAAATTGCGCATTTTGGTTCCTAACCACATGCCGTTTAGAAAGTATTAAAATTCGGAGCATTTCCGGAGATATCCGAAAAAACCGAAATTTTGGAAAATTGTTTAATTTTTTTCCTGGGCTTATTTAAAAACGGATTTCAAATTGAATTGCTCTTTTGCATTGCCACAGTTTTGAATTTGACATTGTGTCTTCAAGGGGTCATCATCAACTTTCTTTTTTTAAATACGAACTTTCATTTTATTCATCGTTTTTCAGTTGATATTGACATTATTAATATGACTGTTTTATTTTTTTTTATTTTTATTTAAAAAATTTTTTAAATTATTTATTTTGCTTTGGCGTAATTTTCAATAGCTTCAGTTACTTTTGAAATGTTTATATTCTATAAAAATATTTTATTTTATTAAGTGGAAAAGTTAAGCCTTTATTTTTAATAAAAATAAAAAATAGTAAAAATAGTTAAATAATCAGGTTTGTTTATTTTTTACGAGAATATGGTCCGGAACTATTACGCTGACAAGTTGCTCAGTGCAAAGATGACATATTTTCAAGTTTCAACCGACAAAAAAATATTTTACATACAACAATATCAACAATTCATAATAATACTACGTGATACTATACTTAGACGGAAAAACACACCTATCCAAATTTTGATTATAAATAAAAAAATATATATATGAATATTCAAAAGGAATCCTCGCTATGAATACGCGAAGGCGAGTGAAAGATTGAATTAAAATGCATGATAATTAAAGGTAATTATTGAGCTCTAGGATGGAACTTTACTCGCATAATAATTTAAAGGTGTTTTAATATTTTGCAATATTGATCTCAATAATTATTCTTCCCAATATAATGGGAATCTTATGATAACGCATAACGTAATCAAAAATGTTATATAATAGTAACTATAAATGAATTATAATTTGTTAACATCTAGATATTCGAGCTAGGGCAGGAAATTAAGTAATAATATCTGACGTTACAGATAACTTCGGGTCCAATAAAAAATTAAGACAATAATAATATTATTATAATCATCATTAAGAAGAGAACAGCCGAGTCTGATGCATAAAATTTACATATCATCTGAAAACAATAAAACAATTTAACTTCGTATTTAAAAAAAGAACGTTGACAATGACCCCTTGAAGACCAAACGTTTGATTCCAAACTGGATATCACCAGGGCTGGATTCACGGGGGGCAACCGGGGCACAAGACGGGGGCCCCCACATGTTGAGGGCCGCCACAAACCTTGGATTCAAAAATTTAACAATAAAATTTTCCAGTTTTAAAAAATTAATGAGCAATTAAGTATATATCCAAACAGAGGGATATTTTCATTCTACATAAAATTTATATTCAGTGATGGAATCTAAAATAGTTCTGCACACGGTTCTCTCACTGACTTATTTCTTAGTTCTTCTTCTTAGTCATTTGTTGGATTATTTTATTTTATTTTTCTAAGAATTATTTGAAGCATGTTGTCAAAAACAAATCGATGCGGAAAGGAGAGTGCCGAAGGGGTATAACTTAAATATATTATAAAATGAGTGCATTTGTATAAAGGAATAAAATAAAATAGAACAGAGAGCTCTTAGTTTGTATTTGAAGCTTTAGTTTTTGGTTTTTGTGATCAACTTTAGTCGTCTGAAGAAACTATCAACTGCAATAAAAATGACAACAAAAATATGTATTCTAATAGTGGAAATTTGTTTTTCAAACGTAAAAATAAAATTATCAATAGATTTTTACTAATTGAAAGGGCCTCCACTTTTTTCTTTGCCCCGCCCCGGGTCCCCACATCCCTGCGTCCGACCCGGCATATCAGCATTGGATAGAGCGGAAAAAGTTGCAATGCAGAAGTGCAATTCAATTTGAAAATTGTTTTTAAATAAGTCCAGGGAAAGAATAAAACGATTTTTCAAAATTTCGGGTTTTTTCCCGATATCTCCGGAAATACTCGAGATTTTAAAACTTTCTAAACGGCATATTGTTAGGGACCTAAATGCGCAATATTGCCCTAAATAGACCGATATTGTATCTCTTATGGTTTTCGAGATCCCCATATATAGACTCAAATTCGAGCGACCCTGTACATAATTATAAGTTGGTCATGAAGATGATAATTTGGTTTTCCGCCAAATTAAATGAAATACCTGTCTCCTTTCATTATCCTTCTATATGGTATTGTAGTCAACAATAATTAGAAATGAACGTCTTTTCCGGAAGACTCGAGGCTATAATATCCAAGTACGAATTAGAGTAAATATTTTGTTGAATTTACTAACTAGTACTGGAAACTCTGCAAGCAATAAAAATAAACAAATGTGGAATTGCTCATAGTAGTGTGTCTGAGGCTGCCAAATTCAGTGGGAAATAGGAATGCTTGATTTCATCTATCTATTTATATTACTTTATACCGCTCTGTATTCACATTTTCCATTAAGCTGCAGCAATTATACAATTTTCGAGTACGCTTGATATTGCAGAAGTAGTAAAAATAAGCACTTATATCCATTAAAAGTTTCACTACATTTATTTTTACTGTGTGATTGAAATACTAAATGGGTCCGAAATATAAGGTTATATGTGTATGTAGGGTGTCGATTTAATACTCCCTTCTTGGTTTGCAGCTTTATCATTAATTCAGTAAAACCTTTGATTGACGTTATGTTATTGAGGATAAAGGAACTACATTCTAAAAATAATTTGGCTTACACACACTGATCCAAAAAATTTTGAGGCATAATTTTTATATATTTTTAAATATAATGACCAGAGAATTAGTGCCATATCGGATCCTTTGTTCCAACTTAAAATATTGTTGCTCCAAAATGCGACATTGCCAGGCTATTGAATTTTTAATGTTTTTTAGCCAAAATCACTAGGTACCTTACTTAAATTTTAATTCTTCCGTTTTTTTTTTCATTTAATTCCAGTGAAAATTTGTAAAAAGCAGTTATTTCAGGAAAAAAAAATCATTAAAAATTCAACAACCTGGCGATGTTTGCTTTGGCTATTTTAAATTCAAACTGCATAGTTCCGTTAAATATAGAAAAGTTCTAAGGATTGCGGTTTCCAATGTATGTGTGACCCTTTTATAGACAGGCTCAACGAAGTCATTCATTTCTAAATTCAATGCTACTAGTTTTTTTGCCATTTTGCAATAATAACATAAATTATTCAATAGTCTTCTGGATACACACATAATTTGAATTACAGGTTTTATTGATTTAACTATCTAAAAACCATGTTAATGTATGATTCGAATCGAAATGTCGATTCGTTAAATTTTGGTTAATCACATAATTATGGTGTAGAAATCGAATTCAAGCATATTTCCTATAAAGAAAGTGTTAGCTTTTATTTTTATGTCCACTTGGAATAGCGCAATATACCTGCAGTTAAATGGTTAATAGCTGTATATTTTATTATCTTCCTGAATTCACTTTATGACAACATCATCATATTACGCATCTCACAATTTTTTTATGCGTTTTTAATCTGCATTTTTATTATTATTTGCTAATTTGCTTTTGTTTGTATGTTCCCCCTTATATATTTATAAGCGTTGACTAGGATTAGAACAATTTCACAAAGGCTTGCATTAGTAACATGCAGCTTAAATTAAAACAATTACTATACTTTCCTTCAAATATTGTGTAGTGATACTGACTGAGCACGCATACTTATTATTGCGATCGAACAGACCATTCTAATTGATGAAATTGTTAAAACTCTTACTTCATATTCAAGTGCAATGAACCGATCACAAATGAAAGCTTTAATTATTATAAAAAAGTAAATAACACCTATATACAATATTCTTATCTGTAAATGAATCATACAAGTATCTCGCAATTGAAACTTATCTAATTTTACTTTTCATAAATAATGTGCAACCATGTGGTCCGCAGGCATATTGCACTATAAATGAACATTAAAATAAAAGTAATTAATTTCTTTGTAGAAAATTCGCTGAAATGCGATTTCTTTCCGATTGTGTGATTGGATACGGAAAAGACATCAGAGCCGGACGGACCTGCCATCCTGTTAAAGAACTGCTCCAACGAACCAACACCCATTTTTTCCAGACTTTTTTCTTTATCTTACCGAAAAGGGATTTACTTATCTTCTTGGAAAGTCGCTCGAGTGCAACCTGTTCCAAAAAAAGGAAAGAAAACCACGCCCTCAAACAATGGCCCAATTACCTTGCTTGCAATAACCTTCAAAGTCATGGAAAGTATAGTCAGTCAGCAACTACTCAAGTACCTCGAGACGAACAGAATAATTAGCGATAACCAATACGGCTTCCGCCAACACGGATCGACAGGAGATATTGGCCTATGTCACTCATATATTGAATAAGGCAATTGAGATCTACGGAGCATCTCTAGTGATTCCGTTGGATATTTCGAAGGCATTTGACAGAGTTTGGCATGACGGATTGCTCAACAAAATGCCGTCCTTCGGACTGCCAGCGAGTCTCTGCAGCTGGCTTGCCACTGTTGCCAGTTTCCTTAAGAACCGATCTCTGCACGTTGCAGTTGATGGACACATCCCAGACACATTAACCATTAATGCGGGAGGGCCCCAGAGCGCAATACTTTCACCAACTCTGTTTCTCATCTATAACCAATAATTCTGTTTACAGTTTTACAGATGACAGTACCCTTATCTCCCAATTTAGATCAGAAAAACCTTTACCAGCGACTTATCACTGCAGAGGAGGAGAAGATTACCACAATTAATCAAGATCTGGCAGAAGTTCGAACCTGGAGCGACAGTAATTTAGTCCAGTTCATTGCAGCAACAACCCAAGCAGCCATTTTTACCAATAATATTGACGCCGACGGCGGCGCGGCGGGCCCTGGCATCATTATGGCAGGATCGACCATTCCTTCATCCTCGTCAATCGGACTACTGGGTGTCCTGGCATGACCACGTTGCTAACATCGCAAAATCAGCTTCGCAGAACCTTGATGCGCTCTTTCGCAACAAAAGCTATATACACCGCAGCAGCTGCTCTTGCTCTATAAAGCGCAAATAAAACTGAGCATAGAAATATTGCTCACACATCTGGGATGTCGCACCAAAGACACCCTAAAGCTGCTAGTCCAGTTCATTGCAGCAACAACCCAAGCAGCCATTTTTACCAATAATATTGACGCCGGCGGCGGCGCGGCGGGCCCTGGCATCATTATGGCAGGATCGACCATTCCTTCATCCTCGTCAATCGGACTACTGGGTGTCTGGCATGACCACGTTGCTAACATCGCAAAATCAGCTTCGCAGAACCTTGGTGCGCTCTTTCGCAACAAAAGCTATATACACCGCAGCAGCTGCTCTTGCTCTACAAAGCGCAAATAAAACTGAGCATAGAAATATTGCTCACACATCTGGGATGTCGCACCAAAGACACCCTAAAGCTGCTGGATCCCATTTAGAAAAGAGCTGTGCACCTCGTGGGCGATCCGGAGTTGACCCGGGATCTGGATAGTCTGGTACACCGCAGACATGTGGTCGAGATATCTCTGTTTTGCAGATATTTTCATATTTTCAAGGCAGATGTTCCCAGGATTTGGCCCGCATCACCCCCCCCCCCCCCCCCCCCGCAAGGCCTGTCGTCAGATAGTTGCGACAGACGGCAAGAGCGCATACGTTCGTTGTACAACTGGAAAGACCTAGAACGTCGCTTTACAAGGACTCGTTTATCTGGCGCACTGCATCACTGTGGAACTCACTCCCAGGACATCTGTTTCCCCCTAATCACAACTTACAACTATTCAAGAACCATGTCAATCAACATCTCATACACACACCGCTGACCGAGTGTTATGATACAATTAACATGATTGAAGTAGCTTAGTAATTTTTATAAACAGTAATGTGCAATTCATTCATGGGACCCAAATATTAAACTGTAGAATACATTTTAATATTTTATGCGAAGTCGCTGACACGAATGATGAGAACATATTATACACTAAACCCAAGCCCGTTCAACCATAGATTCTTGTCAGAGAAAGATAAGCTTGTTCGGCGTGGCCAAAGTGGAAAAGACGAAGATGAAAGATGCTTTGCTTAAATTGTGGATGGGCCACCGCGCCTTGTCACCGTGTAACTCTCTCCTCCTGTCTTTACCAACGCTAGATCTCGGTCTCTCTCTAATTTCGATCACTTCGATATATCACACATTTTGTAACGTTATGCGTTCGCCGTAAGATCGTAATGCGTTCACCAGCTTACTCTTCAAGTACAGCGCTTTTAAAGAAGTTTTATTGCAAAAATTAACGTATACAGAGAGGCAATCGAGTATACCACGACCCGCGATTTTTCTTCGGTCCCTCCGTAATTCAAACCAAGCATGGGATAGCCATTTTTTATCTTCGTCTCTTCCACGTATCTCGCGCTGAACTCGCGTATCTTGCTCTGACAAGAATCGATCGTTGAACGGGTTTTGAAATGAAACTTTTTTAGGCTCGCTGTTTATTATTTAACAGAAAACATGTGGTAAACTATGGGGGGCGAGAGTGTTATGCGTCGGATGGAGTTTCACTTCTGCTTGCTTTCATTATGATTATTACCTGATATTAATTTTGCAAAAAGCTTTCTTGAATTTGGTGATATAGAGTGTAGAACACTCTGTGAAAGAATTAAATGTCAAAATGATGGGTCTATGCATAACATTTTTAAGTTTCGTCATTTCTTATCATTTCTTTTCTTTCAACGATATTGTAACGGGCCAGATTTTCGACTTTGTTTATTTATTCACCGAAATGTCCAGAATCTGCCGGTCGGCAAGTTGCGGTACTATGAAAAAATGCATTTAAACTTTGTGTCCACCATAGTGTCAATGTTTCAGGGTTGTCGACCCAAACGAGGTTACCTAGTGGTCTGGTGACTTTTGCGGCATAGTAGATGAAATACTCTCCAAAACTTAAAATCGATATTGGCTTGGTTTTATTTTATTAATATTAACGCGTACTAATTCTAGAAAAACGTGACGATGATTTTGACTGCGCGGGAACTAGGAGAGCGTTCCTAGCACGTTTTTTTAAATAAATGTCTGATCAAATAGCTATTTTCTTTGAGCTAGCTCGTGTAATTAAAAAAAATAGGCTTCGGTGTGTCAAAATCCTGTAGTATTGTTTTCAAAATCAACTGGAAAAATTATTGGGTTAGACATGTGAAACGTAGGTCATATTCCGATTGGCCATTCGAAATTCTTGAAGTGGGGATTTTAGAGGAAGTTCATTTGATTCCTGAAAATTTCGCGTGCGCCACTCTTCAAAACACAGCCATTGAAGTTGCAGTTTTGATTGATTTTACCCTTGTGGGATTTTCCATTCGACCCATTTTTGAGTATCAGGCCTGACCTGTACCATATGTTTACTTGATTGTTCGCTTGATGCCTGAAACTCGTTCGTTAATAGGATTTAGGACTGCTTTTAGCAGGTGAGTTTTTTCTAGTGACATTATTTTGAGAAGCTTTTCTCGTTCACTCTCTGAGGTAGCCTAGCCGATTCCGGCGTCAAGCAGAAAACAAACCCATCACAGGTAAAAGATTTTTTCTTATTATTTTATTTGGTATTTTAATTTATTTGCTCAGTCTGTTTATGTTGATGTTCAACAGGGTTCTTTTCCTGGCTATGTGAGCAGTCTGGAGTCCTACCTTCCTTCGACAGAGGAAGTCTTCTTGTGTTACTACCTGCCTATCTACTTAGATCTAAGAAGTCCCTTGCATGGTGAACGTTTCCTTCCTGGAGAGTCATGAATTCGGCCAACGGATTAGATCGTGAGAGATTCAGTTCTTTATAA
>JAEQML010066002.1:0-20376 GCA_016904865.1 Pissodes strobi
TCTATCTTTAGCCGTTTAGATTTTACAGGCTATGAAACTTGGTAAATGGCCGATTTTCAACTGTCAATATTTCAAAAACAATTGGAGATAGGTAAAGGACAGTATTTATGAAATATGTCTAGAATTCTCCGCAAAATCCAAATATGCAATAATATACAGGGTGTTCCATTCAAAATAACGAAATTGATATTTACCACTGCTACATGGCACACCCTGTATATTCAAGGATGACGAATCGTGGCGGTGAGACAAAATCCTAAAACTTTTGTATTTACCATTTTTCCATATCTTTAAAAATAAAGCTTGTACCCTATTCACAATATAACCGAACACCCTGTACATATCAGGGGCGGTTTCCCAATAAGTGTGCCACTGCCTGCGAAAATAAATAGACAAATAAAATCTCCTTCCCTACATACAATTTAACATAAACTAACTATAATTTGCGAATTTATATATTTTTATATCTCCACTGGCCGATACATTGTTATGGAAAAGTCGTCGGCTGCAGGGACTATATTTGCTCTCGGAGCAAGCAGCTAGCGACGCACGCTACCCCCGGCGATTATCGCCGGCGGCTGTCGCTTGGAGGAAAGTGATTCCATAAAAGAACAACAGTATCAGTCTCAGCGCGATCGTCGCAGCGACGATCGCTGAACGATCATCGCAGCTATCGCTCGGAGGGAATTCCACCTTTAGGGTTGCAGTGACTCGCTGCTGCACCCATTAGCGTTTCTCTTTAATCTAAGTTTTCAAACTTCTACTTACCCAACTATCTGGAGAATAAGTAAAGTCGTTCCAATATTTAAGGGCGGCAACAGACATGAGATCACTAACTACCGGCCTATTTCTATTGTGAGCGCTGTATCTAAGGTTTTCGAAATAGTCCTCTTCAATAGAACTTATGAAGAGGTAAAATTTAATGTTTCGCAATATCAACACGGCTTTCTTCCACAGAGATCCACTATGACGAATTTAATTACTTTTTGTCAATATTTGCATGAATCATTTAATAACAAACGGCAAGTTGACGTAATTTTTACAGATATGGAGAAAGCCTTTGATAAGGTGAAGCATAGTATTGTTATTCAATCAATGAACAGAATGCATGTATCAGAAGACTTAGTTAATTTAATAAGATCCTACCTTAGTGATAGGCAACAGTATGTTGAGATAAAAGGGGCAAAGTCCTGTGTATATGGTAGTACATCAGGGGTTCCACAGGGTTCTAACTTGGGACCTCTTTTGTTTCTGATTGCAATTAATGGACTGTGTCAGGTTGCGAGACACGCTCGGACATTGTCATTTGCTGACGACTTCAAGTTATTTTTGGAAATCTTGACAGAGGATGATTGTGATTTCTTGCAACATGATTTGAATGGTGTTGTCGAATGGTGTGCTGACAATGGCTTTATTTTAAACGGTAAAAAATGCACCACAATGACGTTTTCCCTGAATAAGAATCCAATTATTAGCAGATATAGCATTAATGGAACAGTTTTAGAACAGACTTCTAGTCATAGAGACCTAGGAGTTATTTTCGATGGTTCTTTATCATTCACGGGTCACATTGTTGAAAAGATTAATGATGCTCATAGGGTGATGGGGTTCGTCGTCAGATCCGCCAAACGGTTCAGTGTGGATGTTTGCCTTCGACTGTTTGACAGTCTGGTATTACCTAGACTGGAATATGGAAGTATAATCTGGTCGCCCCATTATGAAGTCTGGTCGAAATCAATAGAGAGGGTCCAGAGGAAATTTTTAAAATATATGTTCTTGAAACAGTATGGTTATTATCCTGTGCAGGGATATGATCAGTATGCTTTGTTAAGTTTATTTAATAGATTGACACTGGAAAATAGGCGAATTAAAATTTGCTTAATGTTTTTGTATAAACTTATCAACAATCGCATAGACTCCATGGACATCTTATCACAGTTGCCATTTTCAGTTAATCGTGTCAGCACTAGACAGAGGAAAACATTTTATTTAGATTTTCCGAGAATCAACGTATATAAAAATTCTCCTATTTATCGTATGTGTGATATCTTTAACACCTATGCTAGTGACATAGATGTAACAGTTACCAATTTAGAACGCTTTGCAAGAATTGTAGAACAAAAGTTGCTTGCTGCTCAGGCTCGGCGGATGATAGTTGGATAGTGTGAGTGTATTTTCGGATTTTTACTTCTGTGTGGTGGAAGTTTCGAGTGGTGTTATTTTATGTTATTTTATTTTAGTTAGAATAGGTGGTATCTGTAAATGGCATTGCTGTAGATACTGTATTGAATAAATAAATAAATAAATAAATAAATCATTGCTTTTGGGACATTAGAAGCTCTTAAAGTCTGTAATAAAAAATCCAGGGCCGTATTTAAAAAAACAAAGTTGATTATGGCAGCTCAAAGACGAAACGTCGGTTTGAAAATCTGACAACACCATCTTGTAGAACAGAAAAAGTGGCAATGAGAATGTGAAATTTATTTTGTTATATCTATTCAAATAGAGTCATAAAAAAATAAAAATGAAATCGTGAATATTCGGTTTTTTCTAAATATATTCGGCATTTTTTAACTTTTAAGGTGGCATTTTGATCAGCATCAAATTGCGCAACATTGCCTCCATTTAACCGACCACGCATCTCTTTTAGTTTCCGAGATCCCAATGATGAGGCTCGAATTTGGGACACCCTGTACACCTTAGTTGTATTGTTCATAAAACACTTCTGCTAAATCAACCAGTATATCTTGCAAACATGATAACTCTAAGGGGACATATGCACGGTTTGGACTTGCGTTTTGGGAATACCATTGCTATTCCTGGACATGGATCTCAGATTTTCAAATCATGCTTCCTGTATCTTGCTGCCCATGTTTATAATCAGATGCCACGTAGTTTTAAGACGTTAACCTATGCTGCTTTTAAGCACAAGGTGAAAGCCTATGTATGTGATAATTTAACCAATATTACCGCAATCTAAGTAATGTGATAACAAATATGTGATAGTATGTATGGCTTTATTTCTGTGAGAATCTGTTATTAGGTTACTGGTGCTTTTTAATTTTTTTGAATTTATTGTAATAGTTTAATGTTTCTAATTTATTATTGTCTAAATGGTGGTTATTAAAATACGTGTACACGGTACTTTCCACCTTTGTACTACATTTACTTGTAATGCAATAAAGATTATTTATTTATTTTCTTGAAAATGAGATTGATGTATTTGCGGCGAAAAATTTTGATTGTTCTGCGTTGAGAGAGGTATTATATTGTCAAAAATAAAACTAATTTCTTCCTAACGGATTTCCGCTAAACGAAACTTGACCCAAAATCTTATTTCCACCGATCTATTTCCTCTCAAATTTACTTTTTTAATGCATAGAAATATAAAAAATCTCGAATTTCTATATCCAATAATTATCTAAACTTACAAGAATTAACCAAAGAAGTGATTTATTTTTACCTTAATTTGGGTTAGCTTCGGTTAGTTTATGCTAGTCCTTTTTGGTTGCGCATACGTGAATTTGGGTTAGCCTTTGTTTACCTCGTAAGAAAAGGTGCAACCTTTGGCAACATTGCAACAATCCTCCTGCATCAGATGCCAAAAATGTCATGATTTGTACATTTCAGCTCCTCAAAAGTCGAACTTTGGGGCTTTTTTGTGGGAAAACCAAACAATTGCACAATATTTTAATGGTCAAAAACGTCTTTTAAGAGTGTCTAAATAAAGAAGCAAAAAGTGTTTTTACAAAACTCCAATGTATGTTAAACTGAAAAATTACCTATTTTTTTTGATAATGGGTACATGACATTATTTTATTACAATTTGGCAACATTGTGCCCGCTATGTCATATTTTACATGAAATAAATAAAAATTTCCGACTTTAAAAATAGCTTTTCTTATTTTACTCTATTTTACATACCCTTTCAGCACAGATCTATATAGCTACGCAACAGATACCTCTTCCAATGCTTTTTACGCGGGGTCAAAAATGTTCACCGGCTTTCGTGAGCGGGTGAACCAGTCCTCTAGGAACGGGTCGTTCTTGCCAAGTTATCACGTCGAACAATATTCCGGCTGACCTTTTAACCCGGTCAAATCATCGAGTTTTATTATTAATATTTAATGAATCAAATTAACACAAACATATTTTTTTAGAAAAATACGATTTGTACATTTTTTATTAAGTATGATAGTTTTTTAACATTTTATTCTTAGACTAGACTAATAATTAATTTTTGTAAAATTGACTTTTTGTAAAATTGGGATATTCCCGTTGATAAATAAATAAATAAATAAATTAATAGTTATTAATGAAACGGCAATTTAAATGAACAAATTTATAATATTGATAGTAAAATTTAAAACAAAATTAAGTGATTTTTTAACATGTCGATAAACATTTCAAAAATTCCTTTGATCTTCGAAACAAAAACCTGCGTGATAATATTATTACTTAATACAAATATGAGATATTACAAGCGACTTGGCAACACGGCAGGGCAAAACACGTCTAAATAGGAAAATATTTAAGTTTAATGCATTATTGGCGAGCGACACTTTTAATACCGGAGTAGGCATCTGTTGCGTAGCTATATAGATCTGTGCTTTCAGTTATATAAAACAAAATCGCAAAAATCCGTGGGTGGTTAACGTCACCAGACCCATAAAAAAATTAAGTTGTTGCATAGATAATAAATCACTAATTAAGTAGGTACATACCTGTGTCCTCTCCTGGTTCACTCATAGTATGACCATTTTCATTTTCGCTTTCAATATTATCCACTTCCATGTCAAGCTTATCACTGTCATCACTGTATTCAGGATCTGGTTCTGGGTATGACCCAGGTTTTGGCAGTTTTAACGAAAGTTTTGGCACTTTTCTTGTCTCAACAGGTTCCATTAAAGGAACATCTTGGATGTCCCCAATCCCACCTGAATCTGAAAGATTTTCTTCAATGTCATCCATTGCGCTTTCAGTGGGTTGGTGATCTTGATTGCCTTCAGAAATTTTGGAAGAATCTAGTGACTCCTGTTCACAGGTTTCTGTTGTGTCATCATAATTAGTCCCTTTTTCCAAGCATTCATCAGATTTAACACTCACCTTGGGTTCTACCAAATTATTCGAGAGATTAGCAGTAGTTTTATAATCATTACCGTCTAAAGATTTTTCTGCAAAATTGCGTAAATCATCTTCACTTTCACTGCTGTCACTATCACAATTCTTTGACACTCCCCTGACATTGCAATTTTGTTTAACATTGTTACCTTGACTGCTTAAACCTTCAGGTAATATACATTCTGCAGTATGAGAAAGATTATCAGGTTGAATTTTTAAATTATCTATCATGTCATCCTTTGGGAAAGGCTTTCCGCTCTCTTCACTTTGTTCCAGTCTAGATTCTTCTTGGGGTTGATCAACAGAAGTGCTTTTATCAGAACCTGAATTACAAGCTTCTTCATTTGGCAATGTACCAAAATCTCCTGTAATATGATTTTCAGGGGCAATGATTTGTTTGATATGTTTTGACTTGCTCTTTGTAATTGGCTTAGACGGCATACAGTTATGATAAAAGAAATTATCTCTCTCACTGAACTGTTGACTACATTCACAGCAAACTACATAACAAGGTTCGCTATACGAATTATAAAAATCTTCTAGTGTATGTTTGATACCGGGTTCGAGATTATGTCGTGATTGAATATGCTGACATAAATCATTCAACACTGAAAACATACCTAAGCAATATAAACAAATATATCTTTTGTGATATTCCAACATGTGCATATACAAATTCCAATTTTCATAATATGTGCCACACGCCGAACACAAAAAAACTTTTCTAGTAAGTTTAAATCCAGAAACATTTTCATTTTCAGAAAATTTTTCCAATGAATAAATAGCATTACATTGCAGAAAATGGTCTTGAAGAGTTGATAATGACTCAAATCCAGACTTTCCACATTTGGGACATTTAAACTGAACCGCTGGTTGTAAACCTAAATATTGAGCATATTCTTTTAATTTTGGTTTGGGTTTTGTACGTTTTAAAGTTCTATTTACTGATGATGAAATATCACCAGCATTTTGGGAATCACTACATGAATGTTCATTGCTAGTATGATGCAACTGTGACAATTCAAAAAGAGATTCATGAAAGAAAGGATTTGAATGAGATAAAATTTCCTGGTTACTGATTACTTCACTATCTAACTTAGGAACATCACAATGAGTATGTGTTTCACTAATTCTTTGCTCTAATACATCATTAATTGCACTAAAATTGTCACTGGTCTGTGTATTGTCCAAAGCATTTTCACTAAAAAGGTTTGCAGAAGAATTTTGTGTCTCGCTTGGTTGCACTTCTAGTTCTACAGTCTGATTTGTAACAAAGTCACTAGTAAAAATAGGATCTTTAAAAAGCTCAGAATGTGGCTTTTCATCAATAATTAGCTTATCTTCTGGGTTATTAGGCTTATAAAACTTTTTACCATTTTCTTTTTCGCCAACATTTCTCAGATTTTCCTTTGATTTCTTGCTATATTTGCCCCTAACCTTCTTCTTGGGAATACTTTCATCAATAATTAAAGCATCACTTTCAGAGCTATAAGAATCTTCAAAAGGATTATCTGGGATGTTATCATAGTCCTGAGTACCCTCACCATTTACTTTTACAGGTTCATCAGGCTTCTTATTTTCTTTTGCTTGAGAAATAGGCCCATCAGGGAAGTTAGCCATTCTGGGGCTCACTACTCCATTTTTCACATAGTCTGACACTTGCACATTAGATAGAGGGCTGTCTAATCCATGTTCCATGCCGAATTACGCCGTGTTTAGTCCTCCTAAAACATAAGATAGATATTATTGTTTTAACAATTATCTATTTGTATTTAAATGTCAAATTCATGTTTACAAAACTTAAAACGATTTGCAGGAATACTGACATCAGTTATGTGAAAAAATGTTACTGAAGTGAGCATACAGAATAAAAAATCGAATACAAATTAGAAAACTTCACCAGTTTATGAAATATCTTGCAAAATATGTTGTATTAAAAGGGTACAATTATTGACTATCTTACTTGCATCGTTATAGGTGTAACAGCTAACGCTCAATAACTTTAAATAAACAAATCCACAAGTTCTCACAATACATCTCGAATAAAATGTACGAACTCCCTAGTTAAATGGTTAATATTAAAATGGCGCTTCGCTTCGAGGAAGCCATGAATATTTTCATGCAAGTCCTCATCGGACAGGGTGGCCAACTTATGCATTTTATCGGAAGATGATATGGAACATTTTTACTTTTTTCTCGACTAAAATCTGCAAAAAAATCGAAAATAGCGATGGCCATTGAATAACATTTGCCCTTTTGGAGAAATTCCAAAATTTTGAGATGATGAAAATGCGTTCATTTCATCACTGTCAAACGTGGGCGAATGTTGAGGTTAATGATTCTCGATTATAATTTAAGGATAATTTTTGGATGAAATAGTTATTATATTCATATATTCCTAGATGTATCCGGCTTTCAGTACTTTCCTAGCACTAGTCGCATATCGGATTGTAAACATATAAAATAATAAAATTATTAATAAAATAATCTGAATTCTGATTTCTGAGTCGCTTTCCAGCTGAACATATGTTCGATAGTTCGATGTGCCTGTGCTTGAAAAACGAGCGCTTCTAGCACCACGGTGGAAGGTGGAGCTGGAACTGGAACTACACGCGGGCACGCGGCCAGTTGCGGATAATAAGACAATAGAGAGATTTTAAGCCCCTTGTTTCAGCATGTCGTTATGGTTATCGTTATTGTGAGCATGCGCAGTACTAAAATGTCATCACCTTGACTTTATTAACGATAACGGTTTCCGTTAATTACGAAGAAATAAGGAAGGTGTTATCGTAATCGTTGTGGTTATTTAATGGGCTGCAATGTCGCCAATGCGCTTAGAAGTTACTGACATTCTTTTGAATTTGGCGGAATTTGATTGATTATTCGATGACAAATTATTTTTATTAGTTAACTTGGAATATTTGTAAGTTACTTTAAGACACTTAAATATAATTTTTGCATTTTTAAACATTGTAGGGTATTATTATTTCTTGGAATAAATAATACTATAATAACACTTCTAAGTTGCTGTGGAATTCTCAGTGCTCCTGCTAATCGATAAATATGTTCTTTTTTAAACCTCCTAAAATAAAGTGTTGCATCATTGTCTTCAAAGTTATTCAAATCGAATTCTGCCTGAACCTGCACCATAGCATCCTCCTGCTGCACAGGATTGTTTCGAAAAATATCATTCAGGATAATACCTCTGATCAAATTGTGGTTGGCTCCATTAGGATTATGTCTTCGAATTATATTTTCTAGAGCTTCTTCCATTCTGGCCAACGAAACTGGATAGCAGTGATAGCACAGAAATCTAAGATTTGGTTAGTCTGGATGGTCTTACTATATTCATACCTAGAATCGTACTTTTTAGGATTCTTGTATTCATACTATACAAATACACAAATGAAATGTCATCTGTGACATTTGTCATTGCCGTTATTTTTAAGAGGATTATTGACGTTCGTTTTAAGGGGTTTGAAATCTCTTTTATGAAAGGCGTCGTAATCGTTATCGGTAATAACGTTAACCATAACACTGCCGAAAAATGCTGTTATTTTTAGATGGCTTAAAATCTCTCTAATGTCATTTTCATTCCTGCGTTGGCGCCATGTCTTCGTGATGCAACCAGTCAGTGTTACCAGGTCTACTATTTTTATAGTAGATCTTCTATTTTTGACCTTTGGTTACTATTCTACTTTCTTAAAGGTAAATTCTACTATTATTTAGAGAAACACAGAATACTTGATTAAATATCATAAAACTACAAGAAAAAATTAAAAAATTAAACAGAAATCTTAAAATTCTAACATAAATCTTAATTATTTTTGTGCAGTGGGAAGTGGGATTGTCTCTGGTGGGATTACGTTGCTATTTTTGTGCAGTTTTAAAAGATGGCACCACCACCACAAGTTCTATATATACATATAAGCTTTGTTTATAAATGATATAAGGGATTCACCCAATACCTCCTACAAGAGGTATTGATTCACCGACTCGTTCTTTGAATGGTTTAAACGTCAATAACGTCATTAGCATTTTACTTACGACTTGTCACTTGTGTGTCGGCGCGTTTACTCAAAACCGACTGAATAACAGGTGTTATTGGTTTATTGTTAGTGGTATTAATTCTGCTTTACTTCAGTTTTACCATGAATAGGTCTGTTTGTATGTAGTGAATTTGTAATCTACTATTTTTTTAATCAATCTACTATTTTTTTTACATCAATCTACTATCTAACTGTAAAACTGATCTGGCAACACTGCAACCAGTCGATTGTATGTGGCCTAGTGGTCTAGGGGTTTGCATGGTTAGCCTTCACTTCGCCGACTCGAGTTCAAACCCGTCGGTGGTTTAATTTTTTTTTTAAAGTTATATTTCTAAACTGTTTTTTTCTTGTTTTTGGGTATATCATGGGTAAGTTTGGGTTAGCACCTGGATAGTTTCCTTTTCTGGAGCCCCCGTAGCGAGCGAAGCGAGTGGAGGGCAATACGAAAAGTGAAATATGCGAAGGAATGAAAATGATATTGTCGCAGTATCGTTATGTCACGCGGCCTGCCGTCTTACTTGACGATACTCCGACAATATCACTTTCATTCTTTCGCATATTTAACTTTTCGCATGGCCCTCCGCTCGCTTCGCTCGCTACGGGGGCTCAAGAAAAGGAAACTAACCAGAAGCTAACCCAAGACATACCCAAAAACAAGAAAATCGGTTTAGAATATAACCTTAAATTTTTTTAACACCGACGGGGTTTGAACTCGAGTAGCCTTCACTAACCATGCAGACCCCTAGACCACCAGGGTACATACAAACGGTTGGTTGCATCACGAAGACATGGCGCGCACGCAGGAGTGAAAATGACATTGTCTAATTATCCGCAAATTGCCGTCTTTCTCTTTACTCGAGGCGTTTTTGTTATTGTTTAAGTGCTCTTTATATATGCCTCTATTTAATAATTTAATCTGTTTTGACTTTCTTTGGGTTTTCTGTTTTTTTTTGTGCGCATGTTTCAATCGTTTCAATTAAATTAAATTGTTGAGAGCCTGTTAAAAACTTGAAAATGAATTCAGCTATTCCAAATCAGAGGAGGTGGATTAAGAAACAAGTTGGTAGGTAATTAGTAAGATAGAAGGGATCAATCGGTTTAAATATTAGTTAAATGTATGATATGTTATTCCATTGCAGCATTGTTATCTATTTAATCTTTATAATAATAATAACCAGTGTTGCCGCCACGGTTTTTAAAATTGTACTGATATTTTTCAGAAAATGTACTGAACTGGGAAAAAATTTACTGAATTAAAATTTCCAATGGCTAAACTAGGCAATAATTGCTTATCTGTCCATTTTATTTAAACGCAGGTATAAAAAACTCAACAAAAATATTTAAACAAATAAATACCACTACACACTCAACTAGAAACATAGATAACATAGGTGGCAGATCTCATATTATGCTTTAAGTTTACTGATCCACGAAAATTGAGAAAAGACAAAACAATACCTGTGACTCTGAATAACTTAAAATTCAATATCAATCGATATTCCCGACGAGAACATAAAATTGGCGGAGACGCTGGCCAATAGCGAGACGTAATCCGTGTAGCAACACATGCTGACCAATCGTGCCAGAAATTCGACCAATTAGGTATCAGATGTTAGGTTTGTTCACACGATACACTCACTCACGTGGTTTGTTCATCCGCATTTACTTACATGACCGAGACCGGTTGATATCCGCGTCAATATAGATTTTTTGTCTGAAAAAGAAAAGCGTGTGCACTATGTGCGCATACCTGAAGTGAAACTTCTTAAACTTAAACGCTCTAGCCTTATACATATCACAACGGATTTGGTTAAAAAGTAGTTTTTTGCCACTCAATTAACAAAAAGGGAAGGTCTAAATGAAAAAAATATATATCCTTCATAAAAGTTTCGCTTATATCTTGACAAGGTAATAGAGCAAACCCGTATTTTGTGCTTGTAAAATAACAAATATATCACAATAAAACATCGTAACGCGTTTTCCTTCCCTCTCGTCGTGTCGCGACCTTCAAATTTTACTCCCAGCGCGTTAAGAAGTTTCACTTCAAAAACATTTTCTTTCCTTGATTTTCTTTTTGTACTGAATATCGTTTTTAAAAAGTTGTACTGTCGTAGTGAATCTATTCGTTTCTTACTGAATTCAGTACAATTGTACTTAAACGGCAACACTGATAATAACAAAACTACCGATTACGGAGGACCATAGGGTTAGTTTGGGTCAAACCCGGCCTGCCGTATGGCATAGACAGCATCCAACCACTGAGCTACGGACCAGTTGACAGCAATTCGCTAGACCTTAAAGATATGGCGTTTGTCAACAATGTAATGCGCGTGCAACATTGAAGCCCTCTGATGCGGTACGGGAAATGTCTACTGACACTAAGTGTTAGTCCACATGCATACGTGATCACGGATATCCGTATACGTGAAACGCACACGTTTAATTTTGCCCATCCACATGGAACTTCTGTGATACGCATCCGTATGTGTTTTGACATGCGCATCGAGTTCCTTTTTAGTAGCAACAATTTGAATTTAATTTATATTGTATATAGCAGTTACTGCTGCTAGTTAGTTTTGTATGTTTTGCCATTTTTTTAAAGTAGGCACTAGCTATAGGTACCTACCTTAGAAATGAATTCAAAAACCTCTCTTTTACTTACGAGTGTAATGTGTAGGAATTTAAAGAGACAAACTGTGCGGGAAATATCCAATTACAAAAAAAAAATTGGCATATGTAGCATATTTAGCAAAAATAAACGAAGAAAATTTTAAGCCCCCATATGCAGGACAATATGGACTAGACCAATTTTTACTGAGGGAACACGAAACCTTTATGGATGAGGAAATTTGTTTCGCGACCAGTCTAAATTTTTTAATTATTTTAGAATGTCATCTGCAATGTTTTTTCCATACTAATGACACTGTTATTAGGTATCAACCGATTTTTAAAATAGATATGTTCCAAATAGTTTTCACAAACAGAGTGAATAACCCAACTGCAGTATCCACATTTATAGGGAGATTCTTCCATTTTATAAAGTATTTATTTTTCATTAATTTTATCAACTAAACATTAGGTTTGTTCTAGCAGCGATTTCAAACCATCCGGAGTTTGCGCATAACGATAAAAGCGTCGCTTATATCGCTATGCGCAAACTCCGGATGGTTTGGAACCGTTTGAAATTGCTGCTAGAACAAACCTATTATCATTAGGCAACTGCCAGTGCCAAAATTAATTTTTTTTCAATTATCTCTCTTTGTCACTCTGCCGCAACAATCACACTCAAACGGATACGTATACCGAAAAAGTTAAAATTAACCAACTTTCATCCGTTTTGACCTTGACGGAGAGTCAAGTCGCTCTCCTGATACACAATTGGATGTTGTTGGTCACGTGGGCACAACGGATCCGTGATCACGTATGCATGTGGACTAACACTTAGTGGTATTGTTGTCACCGGAGCAGAGTCAAGGTCACCAAAAACGGAAACACCAACATGATGCTGTGAAAGGAAGGATCCAGCCTATAAAATCTTCTACTGAGTAAAGTGGCCTGAACTGTGTCGAATGTGTGCAGTGAATTAATCCACTTCGATTGAAACTGCCAGTAAGTATTATTAAAGAATCCCAACTAATATTATAAATGCGAATACCTAATATATTATAAATGCAAATGTGTTTGTTTGTTTGTTTCTTACGCTTTCACGCATAAACTACTCAACCCATCATCATGAAATTATGTACAGATATTTTCAAGAGTATAGTAAAGGGCATAGGACATTTTTAGCTTTTACCCGCGGTTTCGCTCACGTAAATTTTTACAATTAGTTTTAATTCTATTTTCCACGCCTCAACTAGTTATCTTAAAATTTTGTACAGATATTTTCAAGAGTATAGTAAAGGACAAGGCACTTTTAGCTTTTACCCGCGACTTCGCTCGCGTTTATTTTTACGGTTAGTTTTAATCCTATTTTTTTCCTCGAGGTTAATTTGTAAAAAGTTTTTTTCTTGATTTTGGGAATGCCGTGGGTTAGTTATGGTTAGTTTTTGTTCGTTGCGCCCCTGTAGAGAGCGAAGCGAGCGGAGGGCTATGTGTGAAGTGTAATATTAGACATTCTAATGCAAGCGTTACAAATGTAGGTAAACATTAAACATCGCACGTCTGGCGGTATCTGTGACGGGAATGTGTTTTGCAGGCTGTCTGTAACCGTTAGTGTAAAACGTGGTCTTTCTAACGCCAGAATATAGGCAACCAATTGCAAATAAGTGGTTGCCTATATAGAGGCGTCACGGGGCCGAAGGTGGCATTAGATTTTTATGTCGATGATGTCGATATAAGATATGTTTACACCTCAGTGCCTCAAGTACTAGCAGACTCGCTCAATTTTTTTTTGCTTAGTTGCGTCCCGGAGCGAGCGGAGGACATTGCATGAATTGAGAATAATACAAATGAAAGGTACAGGGGAAAAACGATCTAAGTCACATTTCTTATGGGAACCTTTTTTATTATTGATTTCACAGAAAATTTTATTCTTGATAAAAGTAGGGGCTTGGAAAAAACTAATTTTGACAATGCTAAATTAAGGATAAGTTATACAAGGTACTTAAAAAATACAAAAATGATGGTTAAAACAACAAAAACTTGGGAATATCGGAAAACCTTCTACAGAAAAAATAAAGCTCCTATTAAGATAAAAACAAAAGTCAATACGATTTTTTTTTCAAAAGTGCATCGTTGCTGAAAAAAGTAAGGACAAAATTAAGAAAAAGAGGGTTTTTCAATAATTGACATGGATTTTCTCCGCAACGGTGCACTTTAATAAAAATGGTATTTGACTTTTATTTTTATCTTAATAGGAGCTTTATTTTTTCTGTAGAAGGTTTTTCGATATTCCAAAGTTTTTGTTTTTTTAACCATCATTTTTGTATTTTCAAGTACCCTGTAGAATTTATCCATAATTTATCATTGTCAAAATTAGTTTTTTTCCAAGCACCAACTTTTATCAAGAATAAAATTTTCTGTGAAATCAATAATAAAAAAGTTTCCCATAAGAAATGTGACTTAGATAATTTTTCCCCTGTACCCTTCAAATGTAAAAGCAAACATTGTGATGCGTTCGCAGCCCAGGTCTCGTCCGGCGGTAGAACTCGTTAGGATTTTAAGAATAAAGTATATGCTTGTCGGGGTGACGTTCCGATTCTGAACGCCAAAAAACTTTATTGCTTTTAGTTTATAAACAAAAATCGGTATATCCTTTCAACTCAGTCAAATCACCGCAAAGCCGATAGTGACACTAAGAGCGGCCGCTGCACGCGCCCTCTTCATAAAAAAAATAAATTATTTCCCAACAAAAAACCGGCGCACGCCGCTAGCCTCTACCCAACCCTCGCAAAAAAGCTAGGCAGTCGGGACTTGAAAAGCGGATAAATAAGCAGACCTTTGTTTTGGAAATATCCTCTGAGTCCTCCCGCCTGTCGAGTCCTGGACTCACAATGTTAACACTTGTATTTTTGTCACTTCACGCATGGCCCTCCGCTCGCTTAGTTCGCTACGGGGCCGCACCCAACAAAAACTAACCCAAGGCATGGCCAAAATAAAAAAAAAAACTTTTTACAAACATAACCTTTAAAAGAACACACGTCTTGTCACTGAAATCAAACCCGAGTCGCCGGAGCAGAAACGCACCATCTAACCACTAAGCCACGAGGCTCACTGAAAAAAAATCCTTGGACCATAAAGACATATATTTATCATGTGTGTTTATAATGTCCAGGACTCGTCAAGTGGGAAGACCCTGGCGGATATTTCTAAGAAAAAGGATTGCGGATACATTTAGCTTTCAAAAAGCATTGCTACGCCTAACTAGTCCTGTGCTTGCGCGCGCATCACAAACACATTTCTGACAAATGGATGTCTTTATGGTCCAGAGTAGATGAGTATCTCGCGACAGTAATTGCTTTGGCCGCCATCAAGGTAAAAGCGTCTCCAACGCCATCTAGTGTAGGTGGCGTTGACTCGAGCGATTCCATTTGATGTCTTCTCGATGTAATCAATGTGCAGCATGGTCTAGAGGTTTAGATGGTTAGGTCTCAATTCAGCGACTATCGGGTTGTTTTTTTTAAGGTTAAGTTTCTAAACAGTTTTATTCTTGATTTTGGGTATGTCATGAGTTAGTTTTGGTTAGCAAACAGTTTTATTCTTGATTTTGGGTATGTCTTGAGTTACGTTTGGGTTAGCCCCTGGTTAGTTTCTTTTTCTTGAGCCCCCGTAGCGAGCGGTAGGGAGCGGAGGGCCATGCGAAAAGTGAAATATTACTTATTGTAATATATATACAGCAGCTTGCATGTGTTTCAGTGAATATATTCACAAAGAATCCCCCTTCTTTGAATGAATTTGACTCAGAGAACAACTTTCAGCGAGTCTCGTGGCTCAGTGGGTTAGATGCTACGTTTTTGATGCGGAGGTCCGGGGTTCGATTCCAGTGGCAAGATATGTTTTTTTAAGTTAATTTGTAAAAGATTTTATTCTTGATTTTGGGCATGCCTTGGGTTAGTTTTTGTTGGTTGCGGTCCCGTAGCGAGCGAAGGGCTATGCGTGAAGTGTAATATTAGACATTATAATTGAAATGTTACAAATGTAAACATTAAAAAACACATGTGCTTGTGATGCGCGCGTAAGCCCCGGACTCGTCAGGCGGTATCTGGGACGGTAATGTGCTTTGCAGGCTGTCTGTAACCGTTAGTGGGACTTGAGGAATAATTTTACGCTGTCGTCAAATGTATACAGATAGAATACTTATATTTTTAAATTTTATTAGATGTAGTATGTAGTCATGAGAACGATATCACAAAACAAGTTTTTCAAAAATCTTCGAGAAAAAATCCAAGGAACCAACAGCGACAACAGCGTAAAAGCACTAAATAGAGTGAGAAACCATATGAGAAGCACTTTAAGTCAACAAAAAATGTCAGACCTATCCATATTAGCCATTGAGTCGGAAACTAGTCAAAACATTAGCCTTTTGTCACATGAATTTGCTTCAATGAAATGTCGAAAAATGTAGTAATTTTTTTTTCAATAAATTTGTTTTAATTTTCTTTAAGAGACTATTTTTATTAGTGCAGTAAAAGTTCTACTAAGTGAAAGCTTAAACACAGTTTCCTCCGTCCTTAAAGGGTTGTCCTTCTTATGTCACTTTTAGGATGATGGTTTTGCGCCTATGTTAGCAAGGTTCTTAATTTGCGATTATTATTATTATTATTGCTTGATAATTTTTCTTTGTCTTTCCGGTTTTTTTTTAGACAGACAGGTGTGCACCCAATCTGTCTAGTGCGCTAATTACTTCAAAAAAGTTCGGGCCATATTGCACTTCAGTATTAAGTAATAGTAATAAGCCCGAGAAAGACCCTAAGCTTACCAGCTCTTATAGGCCTATTTCTCTACTCAATACACTGAGCAAACTCACCGAGAAGCTCTTATTGCCCATGATGAACAGGATAGCCCTGAACCGTCATGTACTCCCCCGGGAGCAGTTCGGTTTTCGCAGCGAGCATAGCACTTGCATGCTTGCTGCGAAAATCGTGCAGGATATATATGACGGATTCAACATAGGGCATTGCACATCCCTATTACTCCTGGACATTGAGAGAGCCTTCGACCGGGTGTGGCATGATGGCTTGTTGCATAAGCTATTCACATTGCACTTCGCAGCGCTATTAGAGTCGTACTTGGCCGGGCGCGCCTTCTCGGTGCGTATAGGTAAATTCCTCTCATCCCGGAGAGAGATCAAGGCGGGGGTGCCTCAGGGAACGGTACTATCGCCACAGCTATTTAGTTATTACATAGCAGATCTTCCTTCCCACCCTGAAACGTCCTTAGCGTTCTACGCGTACGACACAGCCCTCTATTCCCACTCCTACACCGCGCAGGAGGCGACAAACAACTTAAGCGCTCACATGGAGTTAATAACTCAATTCTATACTGACTGGAAGATACGACTCAACCCCGGCAAAACGGAGTTGGCCGTGTTCGCCAGAAAGTTCACAAATATCGAATCCGCCCCTATCCTAGTCAACAACACCCCTATCCACCCTAAAAATCCTGTAAAGTACCTAGGAATCATTTTTGATTCAAAGCTCAACTTTAGCAAGCACATAAGCCATGTGCATATCAAAAACAGGGATGCCCTGCAAAAGTTGAAGCCTTTGATCAGGAATGGTTCCTGTCTCAGCCCCACAAATAAACTTATCTTTTATAAATCTATTATTAGGTCATACTTGACTTATGGAGCACCGGTCTGGTGTTCGGTGGCCGACACACACCTCAAAAGACTGCAAGTATTGCAAAACAGGCATTTAAGGGCAGTATTCTCGGCGAGTCGTTACACTAGAATACGGGACTTGTACGCCTGGGCAGGTATCGATTATATCAACGAATATGTCGATAAGATGGCGTGCAAGTTTTATACGTCTGGAATACTGGGCTCGCCGAGAACTGCCCATATTGCAGATTTGAGGTCTGAGTCGGTCGGCAGACCCAGACACGGTCCCATACACCGCAAGACGTCGAATGTTCTTCCAGGCGCCACGGCCGCCCGAATAATAGATTTTCCTATCACCCCTCATCCCTAAAACTCACCCCTATCCACCCCTTCAGCGCCCCTGGGGTCGTCACGAAAATGCCGATACCAGGAGCGCAGAAGTTTAGACCTCCCAAATCATAGTCTATCGCTGCCCGAGGTAAGCCCCTTCCATCACGCTGAAAACGTGGTGGGCGGGGCTTGTTAAGGGACCTCGACGGACTATATATACGGTCCAAAAATTGTACTATAGCAGTCTTAACACTGCTTTCGAGCCGTCTCCATGCTCCCATGTTCCGGCAGGCGAAGTATGGTCTAGCGCGCCGAGACTATGCCTGATATTATGTTGCAATTCTCACCTCACTGAGGCTAGAATAACTTAGCTTCCCACCTTTCTACCCTTTGTGTATGAATGTGTGTGTTTGTCCCGTATATGTGTGCGTATGTGATACCAAAGAAACGTGAAATGGGGTTTTTCCTACTGTGTTCCCCATGTTATTACCCCTCATCTATCCCTATCCCGGAAAATAAGTCATCAGTTCCATTGCCATCCGTGTTGTACTTATTAATGCAAAATTTCTGAACGGCAATAGCCTAAGTAGAATAGATACTTGCTGGGATGGTACCTTACTACTAGCCGAAACATGGCTAGGGCTTAACATGGGCCCATTTTTCTTAAGTATACTGCGTGCTGAGAGGTGTCTGAGGCGCCTGTAGGGCGCTCGTAGCCTAACTGTACAATGTATCGTGAAATAGTATAGCTATGTATAGTAGTTTAAGGTATATATAACAATTGTAACTACCTGTGAATAAATGTTGCTTGCTTGCTTGCTTTCCGTATATGGTGAGGCATCTCTGTATAGTGATGTTGGTAGCGAGTATTTCCATCCGAATTTTGCAGGAAATTTCAGAAATTTTCGAAATATTCGGTCCTGAGAAAGCGAATATTCGCCTAAATCCGAATACTTCAAAAAAATCAAGGAAACTTTCGATGAAATATTCGCGCGAGGGTTTCACGATTTGTCAATCCGGCAACATCTTTCGATTGAACAAATGAGTTGCGACCGGGAAATCCCCGTTTTCCGTTAGGTTTCGGAATTTCTATGTGTTAGCGCTGTTTATTTTTAGCACAAAATAGGGTGTATATTTTGTGATTTTCAGTCTATATTAGTGAGATGTGAGGTAAGGCCAAGTTTGTTTACCATTGCAGCAAAATGCCGAAGAATAAGTTACCAGTGTGGAAATATTTTACTGTTGTAACAACTAATAACAAAAAAGAGTTTAAGTACATCTGCTGTAACAACAAATATACAAAACGAACAAGCTCGGCACCTGAAAGTTTTTCAGATTAATTTCTTTTTAGTTCATATAATATGTTTATATATAATACCTGAATAAGTGTCAAAAACCGTTAAGTTACCAAACAATAAATTTATGTTTTTTTAATAGTATTTTAAGTCTAAAATTAAAATACATAGGTAAATAGTACCGTAGTTTGAGTAACTCAAACAACGATAGTACCTATCACTACCAAATAAAACAAGATATTTTTGGTTAATAACCTTTCAAATATATACTAATTTATTTTTATACATTTTTTTATCATTTCATGTAGCATGTATGTAGTATATAATAAAAGCAAAAAAATTGCTAATTCCAAATGTCTATTTATTTTTTTTGCTTCATTTTATCAACAAAGAACACTATTCAAATACTTTTTATATAGATTTCCTAAAATTTCATATATTTCCGACAGTTTCCTAAAGTTTCTGAAATTTCCTGCAACATTCAAAAATTTTGGAAATTTTAACAACACTATCTCTGTATCTAGCTGAAGATCTAGACGTTGCGGGGAGCACTTTCTTATGTCTCATGCCGGTTGCGGATATTATGGATTGCATGATTTGTACCTTTTGTTGTTTCGGGGAGTATAGGAGTTCAGTATATAGGTTCAGTTACTGGATATGACGCGCGGCAACTATACCACGTCAACTTTGGTAAGCGTATGGCGTATGAGCCCGAACGCTCTATGAATTAAAATGGGCTGGCTGAAAGTTAGACCAAAGTTTACAGAATTAAAAATATAAGTTGGTACACTAAGCGCCAATTCAATGAAATCGTCATATCAAAGGCGAGCCGAGGACGCAACGCGACGGTCAAAAAATGTAGGGGGTATTGAGGCAATAAGAGCCGAGTTTGACGCGATTGACTTTGGTCAAAGCGCTATTGGGAACATAGAGTAAAATTTCCCGCTTAGTAAGTAATAAATGGAGGAATTTAAATAATGAAATAAGTCACAAAAAAGATGAAAAGGTAAAGGCCTTATTCAGTATATCTTAAAAAAATTACGGTAAATACGATTGCGTATTTAAATAAAATTTGTAAAATATATTATTTTTTACTTCAAGAATGAAATTTAATACCCCGTGCAAAATTCTTTATTTTAATTTATTTTGGGGATGAACTACATCATAGTTTTGCAAAACATTACAAATTATTTTGGAAAAAGTTTTGCAAAACTAATTGTCTACATTTTAGCAATTTCTATATTTCGTTAATTTTACCACAATAACTAATTATTAGCACAAAATTTAAAGTAATAGACTTTTAGATAAACCTATATTT
>JAEQML010066003.1:0-20374 GCA_016904865.1 Pissodes strobi
GAAATCGAAGAAGGTGAAGTAAATGGCGGGAACAGTTCAAAGAAGAATAGTTAATGTACTTAAGGATAACCAATGCCGAGTTATAGTAAAGAAGTCGGAAATTAAGCAAACCTGGGAAGAGTACATTAAACAACTGTTTGATGACGTGAGAACGGTGCCAAAGATCAAAAAGCTTTGGGTCCCGATGGAATTCCCGCTGAGATATTCAAGTTGATCGAGGGGAAGAATCTAGGGTGGCTTGCAAGAGCGTTCAATGTGATCTATGATACGGGCGTCATACCCACGGAATGGCTGAAATCTGAATTTGTTACCCTCCCCAAAAAGCCTAATGCTAGGAAATGGAGCGAGTTTCGTACAACAAGCTTGATGAGCCATCTACTGAAGATGTTCCTAAAGATAATTCACAGTAGAACATTTAAACTATGTGAGGAACAGATATCTGAGACCCAATTCGGCTTTAGAAGTGCTGTAGGGACTAGAGAGGTTCTATTTTCGATCCAGGCGATGTTTCAGCGATGCAGGGATGTAAACTGCGATGTATAAGCATGTTTCGTGGATACAGGAAGGCGTTTGATCAAGTGCGACACACGAAAATGACGGAAGTTCTGCAAAAAGCTGGCCTGGATGGGAAGGACCTCAAATTCATCAGAAATCTCTACTGGAATCAGAGGGCTTGTGTCAGGGTAGAAGAGAGACCACGGGAGAGATACAAATATTACGTGGTGTAAGGCAGGGATGCATACTGTCTCCTTTAATTTTCAATCTGTACTCGGAATACATCTTCAGAGAAGCCCTGCAAGATATTGAAGCTGGAATCCTGTTAAATGGAGAACGATTGAATAACATAAGGTATGCAGATGATACCGTTATTTTTGCAGACAACCTAGCTTCCTTACAACTCCTAATGGACAGTGTTACATCAGACAGTCGACAATATGGTTTGGAAATAAACACCAACAAAACAAAGTTCATGATAATCAGTAAAAACCAAAACACCCGCGGTATTTTATTGGTAGACGGAACTCCTTTAGAAAAACTCAACAAATACACATACTTGGGCACGAACGTAAATGATAACTGAGACCATTCTGTGGAGATCAGAACGCGTATTGAAAAAGCCAGAACAGCATTTATTAGGATGAAAAAGTCTTTACCAGCCACGACTTACAGCTGACAACGAAAATTCGTCTATTGCGATGCTACGTGTTTTCGACCCTTTCTTATGGGGTCGTATAGTGGACGTTTACGGAGGCCTCCTCCAAAAAACTTGAGGCATTTGAAATGGGGCTGTACCAAAGAATCCAACGAATACCTTGGACAGAGGGAATAACCAATACGGAAGTGCTGAGAAGGATGGGAAAGGGGAAAGGAAAAAGAAGTCCTGAATACAGTTAAGACTCGAAAGCTACAATATCTGGGACATATAATGCGCAATGAGAGTCGATGTGACCTTTTGCACAAGATTCTCCAAGGCAAGGTATATGGAGCTAGAGGAGTGGGCAGAAGGAGAATATCGTGGTTGAAAAATTTAAGAACGTGGTTCAACCAATCAACCGATCAGCTATTCGGCGCTGCTGTCAACAAAATTCGAATAGCCAACATGATAGCCAACATCCGGAACGGATAGACACTCCAAGAAGATATGCAAAGAAACAGCGTTCACACGTGACTACTTTTTAGACTGTTGTAAGGATATTTGAGACCTTGAGATTTCATGATGCAGCTTTTACGTGAAGCAGTCCTGGACACCCGGCGCATCTGGAAGAAAGAGAGGCTATGAGAGAATTTCGAGAAGAAGAAAAATAGTTAAGCATTATGACAAAAAGAAGCATAAAAAGTAAAGAAATTAAAAAACGACAGAAAGGTGGCAGACTTATTGGACAACAACAGACAAGGGAAGGACGTTATTGAGAATTTATCCGATTGTAGGCCAAGAAGAGTCGTGTTTAATCAAGAAAGGCATGCAGGTGGCAACGGAGCATGGGAGTTTCAAAGGGTATTAAGAAGGTTTGTTAGAGAGGGGTACAAGATAATGAGTGATGAGCGAGGGAAACGGCAGAACAATGCAAAATGGAAAGCAGGGACGAGGCGAGATAAAAAGTGATGCATGAGAGAGAAAGGACACATTACGTTTATACTGAGACGGGAGACAGGGAAGGTACAAAATAAAGAGATTAGGATATTCGATAAGTACACGGAAATGACGGTCTAGGGTGAAAATGTAGATATCAAAAGCATTTGCGACAAGTGCAATAGGGCTGTAAATGACGCAAGTACGCGTAATGTACCCCATAGGAGGTTGGGGTTTTATAAAAATGCTGGCGGTATAATTGGGTTGTCTTGACAGGGGTCTTACTAGATAAAAGGTGTCATAATTTACATAAAACCGAAAGTTCCATAAGTAGGCTCAGTGTCAACGTATCACTGTCTATAATTTACCAACAGTAATTGAAAAACTGGTTCAAAAAAGATTAGGAGTTATTTTTGGGAAAACAACATTATTAAGGAAATTTAGTTTGGTTTATAAAATAACATAAATGCAAAAGATGTTATTTTTCAATTATTCCTGAATAGTGTGAATGGGTTTGTGAATATCGAAGCGCGGCAGTGTTTTGGGACTTGTTCAAACCTTTTGATTATGTTCCTCGCAGAATACTGTTACAGAAACTCCTGCATTATATATTTAGGGGAATTCCCTTGGAGTAGCTTCGGCCCTTTTTGCAGCATGTAGTTGTGTTTATAGAATTATGTGCATCAGAGAGGAAGTTTAGTATCGCAGTAAATACTCCTTCTTTATGTGAAACTCCAATTTAGAACAATATGAAACATAATCAAAAAATATGAATTATTGTATTAAAGTCGGTGGGATCCCAACTTTTGCATTAACATAATTTGCCTGACCGTGGAAATCTTTCAGTACGCCACCCTATGTTTAATAATACTCCATAATTTGATTTGTTGTAAACCAAATTATTTATTATTTGAAATTCCACCTAATAAAAAAAAAAACTAAAAATGTTTTACACAATTTATCCCAGACGTGTAAATAAGTCAAAGTCAAAGTGCTTTATTGTAAAGAAAAAATTATAGTCCCTATTTACAAAGCAAATTAAAATAATTCTTTAACCATTACGATACAATTATTAAATCTAATAAAAAACCCAAAATCTTATAAAAAAAACTTAACCCTAACATATATAAAAAACGAGACCATAAAAACAACAAAAACATATCAATTAAAGAGAACTAGATAAAAAGCAGTATAAAATTTTAAACTTTAAAACCCACAGACGATCCATAAAAAATCATTCAGGCTGTAGTAGGCTTTTGGGATTAAAACCTTTTTTAGTGCTTTCCTAAAATGCCTGATTGGCGAACTTGTGCAATATAACGGTTGTTAAAAATCAATGGCGCATACACAAGTATGTACAGAGATGGTAGGGTAAGAAGATTTAAATCAATAAAGTATTGTTTACATGACACTCATTGGTTGATATTGGCAATGAAGTTAACAGCTTTTTTTGCAAAACAGAAAGTACATTTTGCAAATTCTGTGTACTTGCTCCCCAAAGGGAATACCATACCGGTGCCTCAAATAATGAAAAATACACCACTCTAGCCATCTGTTGACCCAATTTCTGCTGCACTAGTCTCACCGCAAAGCATCTAGAAGACAACGTTTTACCCAACCCCAAGATATGCTCCTCAAAACGAAGCTGTTTATCAACCCTAAGTCCCAGAAACATAGACATTCCAGAAGTCTGAACAGTACTACCCTCAAGATAGAGATCCTCCAGATCAAAACCAAATGCAAGAATATTTGTCTTATTAGCATTGAACACAAGGCGATTTGCATCACACCAAACCTGAATATTTTTTTAGGTCAGCTGAGATACATGAGTAAATTTGAAAATTAAATCAGCCAGGAGTTCGAATATTTTCCAAGGGTATGGTACAGGTATGTGGATGACATTTTCGCGATTTTCGACACAAAAACCGCTAATACTGAAGATTTTGTAACAAAATTAAACAACTGTTTCTCAACTATTAAATTTACTTATGAAGTCGAGAACAAAGGCCAACTGCCATTTTTTGATACTTTAGTGATTAGGAACGATAATAACACATTAGAATTTGATATATTACAGAAAAATACTCCCACTATTCCTAATGACTCCTTCCATTGCGACCAACACAAAATGGCCAGCTTTAATTTTTTAGTACACCATATTTTCCCTTAGGAGAGAAATATTTAATAAGGATATAAGGAAAAGAAAACAATTAGGAATATAGCGAAAGTTAATGGTTTCAATACTAACTTAATAAATAAACTAATTAATAGGCACTTGTTTAGAAAGACCATTCGTGATTCCACTTCTTTCGTTAATCAGGATGAAAATAAAAAACTTGTTTCGATACTGTATAATCCTCATTATACTAGATGACTCCAAAAAGTTTTTAAGGAAGTAGGTTTAAAATTAGTATACCAGACTCAGTTTAACATTAAGAAACTATTAGGTGGTCCAAAGGACAAAATTGAAATGTTCGAAAGAAGTGGAATATACGAAATTGGATGTATGGATTGTAATCAAAAATATGTTGGGCAAACTAGATGATCTATACAAACGAGATTCAAAGAACATATAGCTCATTTAAAGTATGGTAGAACAGAAAAATCAAGTGTTGCCGAGCATGCTTTTGAAAATAATCATAGAATATCAATAAAAAATTTTAAATTAATTCATAATATAACTGATAGGAGATTATTAGACGCATATGAAAGTATGGAAATTATTAAATGTAAGAATAGTTTAAATAGAGATAGAGGGCCTATTCCGAATAGTCCATTGTATTGGTTGATCGAGCGTGACTAGTCGGATTCCAGGATTGGTTCTTCTTAGTTCCGCTTGTTTAAGCAAACATTAGTATAAAAGGGAGTTAGGTAGGTTTTAATTTTAGTCTTAATGATCTCCTGATGATGTTAACATGGTTAGCGAAACGCGCGTCGAGTGCAAAAATTCTGTTTCGGTATTGTGGATAAAACTCTGTCTAAGTGCATGTTGCCGAAGGTTCCAAACCCCAACATAGTTATCGTGTTTCCTTTATCAGCTTTAGTTAATATTAGGTTATTTTGCGTTAGTCTTGCTTTTATTGTGTTTAATGTTGTAAATTATTTTTTATTCAGTTGAGTATTTGAATTAGATTTAAATTCTTCAGAGATGCTATATTTGTTTAGTTGCAAAATGTTTGAAATATAATTTATTGCTATTTGTGTATTAACTACCAAAAGTTCAAAATCTTTTTGGTTGTAGGATTGTGGAGAATATTTTAGCCCTTTTTCTAATAACTTATTCTCAGTGTCTGTAAATACTGTATGTGTGAGATTCAAAATTCGTGGGTAAAAAGTGTGATTGCTGTGTTGCTGTATACTTACATCAATAGGTGTGACAGTTTTTTAAGTTGTTTGGTAGAGTTTTATAATGTTTGTTCACTATTAAATTAATATCTGCACGAACTACCCTGTCCCTATACTGTAACACGAAAAGACCTTCTTTCTTCAGGAGTCCAGTGTAGATCAATGTCTGATGTTGGATGAGGTTGTCCCTTCTTTTGAACTAAAATCGTAGTTCACACACAATCACACTTTTTATCCAAGAATTTTGAATCTCACAGATACAGTATTTACAGACACTGAGAATAACTTATTAGAAAAAGGGCTCAAATATTCTCCACAATCCTACAACCAAAAAGATTTTGAACTTTTGGTAATACACAAATAGCAAGAAATTCTATTTCAAACATTTCGCAACTAAACAAATATAGCATCTCTGAAGAATTTAAATCTAATTCAAATAGTCAACTGAATAAAAAAGAATTTACAACCTTAAACACAATAAAAGAAAAACTAACGCAAAATAACCTAATATTAACTAAAGCTGACAAAGGAAACACGATAATTGTTTTAACTAAATTAGATTATGATACTAAAATCAAAGAACTTTTGAATAATGGAAATTTCATAAAAACGCAAGACCCGATTAATAAATACCAAAAACAAATTATTTTATTATTAAAAAATAATTCTGTACTACCTGATAACTCACAAATTTTTCTCAAATTAATGAATCCAATTCGTTACGAATATTTTAACAAAATTCATTAAATTCGATGCTAAGTATGCACTTAAAAACTCCTTTGATTTTATTGATAAAGTCAAAAACTTGAAAATTCCAAATAATACAATATTGCTTTCCTTTGGTGTGAAGAGTCTCTTTAGCTCCAAAAGCGATCTCAAATCTATAATTCGTATATGTATAGATCAAAATTATTTCCAGTATAATTATGAAATATTCAAACAAATTAATGGTTTACCAATTTCCACCTTTACTTGTCGAGATTTTTATGGCTGATTTTGAACAGCATTTATTCAACACCAACAATTCAGTATTTAGAAATATATTTTTTTTGGGTAGATATGTGAATATATTTTGCATCTTTACAGGAACCAACAGAAACTTAGATACCTTTTTAACATTTATAAATTCCCTAAACAATAGAATTCAATTTACCATGGAAAAAGAATCTAGCAACATTTAAAACTTTTTGGACATAAAATTACAAAGACAAGAGATTCACTTAAATTTGATATATATATAGGAAACCAACAACAGATGCAATAATTCATAAAGACTCTAACCAATCTTGGCAAGTAAAACTTTACGCTTTTCATAGTCTCATCCATAGACATTTCAGCTTTCCCCTAGACTCGGGGAGTTTCCGAAAAGAAGTATCCATTATCAAACAGATTGCAATTAGTAACGGTTATAAGATCGCTTTAATTGACAAATCAATAAAGAAAAAGCAGAAGAAGATTTTAACTAAACAATATTATAATCCTACATTAGAATTAGGAAATGAGCCGTTTAAATTTATCAATTATATTCCGAAAATTACAGATAAAGTTTCAAAAAAAAAAAAAATTTGGTTGTAAAACAATTCAGGTCAAAAAGAATAATCTAGGGAGAAGACTAATAAATAATAAAGACAAAATTGACAAACAATCTAAATCTGGTGTTTACAAAATAAATTGTGTGACCAGTGAAGCTGTATATGTAGGACAAACTGGTTGAAACTTAAATATTAGGATTAAAGAACACAAAAAAATCGATTTCACATGATATTAAAAACTCTGGCTTAGCAAAACATTGTATAGAAAATAGCTATTTTAGAGATACGAATAATGTCAAACTTTTACACACAGAAACAAAAAGCAAAAGGCTGAACCTTTTGGAGTTACTAGAAATCCAAAAGTCGCAAAAACAGACGTTTTAAATACGAACGACCAACTGACCTGCTCTTTAAACACCTGCATAATTGACAGTGCAATAAAAACAAAATACTGTCAGGCGGTTTAGTAGGGTATAACAATTTTAGATTTTAGTATACAACTACTCTTGATAAAGGCCTCATCAAGCCGAAACACATGTACAGAAAAATATCTCATTAAATTATTTTGAAATATCTAAAAGCAGTATACTAATTATCCCTATTATTATTATTTATTTTGTAATGGTACAGCGGTAAACACAACCCTATTACACCCCATTCTCGCACCATATCCTTAACGACATACACGACTACTGACCTAACACTAATAATAATAATAATTGAACCTTTAAAATGGCTGCTTCAAACTCCAAACCTTTTCCATTTGGCCAGTCTATTATTTTATTTTTTTGGCTTTTTCGCGCTAAAGAAGTGGGAATATTTTCAACTCGACGACTGTGAAAAAACACAGTGGTGATTACAACTGAACCAGGGTCAAACAGAAAAAAAACTGTCTTTAAGTCCACGTGGTATTCTCGCGATTTTCAGAACTTATAAAGAATCTTAAGATATGTAATTATCAGTCGATGGGGATTTAAAACCCGTCACGAAACACTTATCGCGATTTTTAAAAATGTAAATTCTGCCAATGCCTTGATCGCCCTTTTCATGGATCTATGTAATAATGCAATTTCTTCTTAAAGCCGCCTTTCTCAAAACACAATATCCATTTCTTCTATCAAAACACTTTTTTGACTTCCTTTGACCCACGAAAGGACATTTTATTCCCACTCAGAAATTCATTCCTAAAAAGTAGTCTACTTTCCTACAGATATTATACTTAACGTCTTGATCCATCATGCTTTTTGATGAACCCCCAGTTCATTTCTAATTAATTTTAGTACTCCAGGGGTCTACATGTTTAATAGCTTTTTCAGTTCAGTTCAGTATCAATTACGTAAAAAAAAAAAAATCACATCTTTGCTACATTTTCGCCCAGCGTGTTCCACAAATATTATTCATACATAATTTTTACCATATCACGTTCATCTGCACTTAAATTCCGACTCTTCGATTAGAGTCCACTACGTGCCAGTTCATTTTCTATGATTCTACATAGATATACTTAACAAATAAACGAAATCACAAAACTATCCGCTCACGCCGACTATGATATAATAACAGGCCTTTTCGAATACTCACTTTAAATCAATTAACGTTCAGATGTCTTTTTAGACAGTCGGAGATAAATCGTTGAAAGCGATGGAATTAGATCATAGTTACAGTAAAGCGTATTACTGTGGGCGTGATGCCGAGGGGTCGATTCTTGAACGATAAGCATCAAAAAAATAATTACTTATTCACGTTTTTCTTTTTTTAAATTTATGTGATCTTTTTTCCAAAAAATATAATTTTTGTGAAATTTGAATGTGTTTGATATGGTTTATTCTTTTCGTCGATATCTTGCTACATTCCACTGACAAGTAACACTGATGATAGCTTATGCCGAAAGCACTCTGTTACACTTTTATAAGAAGAAGAGTTAATTTTTTGATTAAAAGTTTTGCATGGAATACAGAAAGTGTTTCATATAAACTGATCGAAAAAAGTTAAGAATATGATGTTTTCGCTATGAAGAAATTTTTCTAGAAAAAATGTGGCATAGCTATTAATACCTAAGTCGTTTGCGTTCAAAAAAAATGTTGTTTGTAAACATAATAAAACTGTACCCAAACAGATAAATACCATTATCACCAAAAATGTAGATTTTATTCTTGTAAAGTTTGGTTTTGTTTGTGTGTTGCTAAGCGCAGTTTGCGACATTGTGGTTATTCTGTCATCGACAATATGAATAGACGTCATTTAACGGTAGAGGAAGCAAATCAAGCCATTGGGTTGCTTCTTGGAGGTGCGCGACAGATCGATGTGGCTGATCGGTATAATGTCTCTCAAAGTGTAATTTCCCGACTTAATAACCGATTTAACGAGACTGGATCTGTCATGGACAGGCATAGGGAGGGTAGACCAAGATCGACAAATGCTAGGGAAGACCGAAGATTAGTGAGAGGCGCTAGGATGGATCCTACAAGAAACTGCACGTTGCTCAGCCAGGACCTTTTTGCTGCAACCAGAATTCGTATTACCCCTCGGACGGTTTTAAATCGATTAAATGAAGCAGGTTTACATTGTTATAGGCCTATAAGATGCCTTCCATTGACCGCAGTCCATAGAGCTCAACGTCTACTTTGGTGTAATGAAAGAGGTAACTGGAATGATGAGTGGCGTACTGTGATGTTCAGTGATGAAAGCCGCTTTTGTCTTCGGGCTGACAGACGTACAGTTCGTGTCTGGAGACCAAGAAATGCAAGAGTTAATGAACGATATGTTCAAGAAGTGTATCCATTTGGAGGTGGAGGTGTAATGGTCTGGGGCGGAATTTTCTATGGTGGTCGAACGGAGTTGTATGTTTGTGAAGGTACTATGACGGGTGAAATTTATGCCCACGACATCATTGATAACATGGTAAATGATTATCGTTGGAACTTGGAGCCCAATTTCAGATTTCTGGATGATAACGCTCGCCCGCACAGAGCCAGGGTAGTACAGGAACGGCTAGCATTCAATGAAATTAATCATTTACCATTACCCCCGCTCTCTCCTGATTTAAATTGTATCGAACATGTTTGGGACATGCTCGGAAGGGCACTAATTGCCCATCAACCTCCTATTGAGGACGTAAGGTCACTGAGGCAAGTTCTTCCAAATTTATGGGATACCATGGATCAAAATGACTTGGATCATTTAATTTTAAGTATGCCTCGCCGAGTTGAAGCAGTAATAGCCAATAGAGGTGGAATTACACGTTATTAATATTGTTTTTTCTTTTTGGTAATTATCTGTTTTCTTACATTAATAGAGAAAAGTTTCCTGTTAATTTTGAATAAGCAATTTTTTCAGTTAAACAAAATGTGCTTCATTTCTGAAAGAGATTGAAGTAAATGTACGTTATACAATTTTTTTCGAAAATTATTTTTTCTCAAAAAACTCACAATAACACACGAACTGTACGTCTGTCAGCACGAAGACAAAAGAGGCTTCGATCACTGAACATCACAGTACTCCAGTAGGCTATTTCATTACACCAAAGCAAACGTTGAGTTCTATCAACTGCGGTCAATGGAGGGCGTCTTATAGGCCTATAGCAATGTTAACCTGCTTCATTTAATCGATTTAAAACCGTCGGAGGGGTAATACGAATTCTGGTTGCAGCAAAAAGGTCCTCGCTGAGCAACGTGCAGTTTCTTTTAGGATCCATCCTAGCTCTTCTCACTAATCTTCGGTCTTCCATAACATTTGTCGATCTGGGTCTACCCTCCTTATGCCTGTCGATGACAGATCTGTCTCATTAAATCGGTTATTAGGTCGGGAAATTACATTTTGAGAGACATTATACCAATCAGCCACATCGATCAGTCGCACAACTTCAAGAATCAACCCAACGGCTTGATTTGCTTCCTCCACCGTTAAATGACGTCTATTCATATTGTAGATGACAGAATAACCACAATATCGCAAACTGCGCTTAGCAACACACAACCAAAACTAATCTTTCCAAAAATAAAAACTACATTTTTGGGGATAGTGCTTTTTATCTGTTCGGGTACAATTTTATTATGTTTACACACACCATTTTTTTGAACGCAAACGACATAGGTATTAATAGCTATACCACATTTTTGCCTAGAAAAATTTCTTCACAACGAAAACACCATATCCTTAACTTTTTTCGATCAGTTTAGTATATACAATAATATTCAATTTAAATTGCTTAAAATTACTGCTTGCATTCTCTCAGTTGTTACGCCTTTTCAACAATCAGTATAGCTGATTATGTCATTTTCTATTACTGTTAAGTGAAACTAAATGTTTGCATCATTGAAATTATTTAGAGTTTTTCCAAACAGAATGTACTATGAAAATATCAATATGTTGAAATGTATCACAAACAATAAGTAAACAATAAAACATCTTACTTTAAAACCTGGGCTACAGTATTAGGACCAAACCATTGTCCAATTTGTTTTCCTTCAGTTACACCCATACTAGCAATCTGATGAATTGAAAACGGCGCTTTTCTAGTGTCTTCAAATTTGGTAACAATATTAAGGTATGTCGAATCTTTTGTGGTAGGCGCCCATAACCAGTCCCTACCTAAAAAATAAGCATAAAAAGGTTAGATATTAAGAATTTATGATTGTAAATAAATAATAACTACTAGAATTTTGTAATCCAAAACTTATTCTGGAAAATTATTAATGATAAATAATATGATTATATGCCAGATTAGCTAATAGTAGCCGCGGTTAATCCCAAAAAAATGCAGAATTCGGCAAATTAGTCTAAAAGCACCAAATTTTGCAGGGACATTTTTAAGACCATTCTAAGGGATTTGACCCGGAGGGCAAGTCAAATTTTTGATTATGAGTCAAGATGGCGGCTATTTTCAAAATGGCGGTTTATAATCTAGTAAATCTTATTTCGATCGGTTTTAAACGATCTATAGGTCGTTTTTGACTAATCTGGAGCTGAAAAAATCAATACAAATATTGTTTTTTTTCTGCTGAGGCAAGTTTAGCTAAAAATACTGTATACAGGTTAGTCAAAAATGACCTACAAGGAAATAAAGTCGAAACACAAAATAATTCAGTTTTTATATTTTCTATCATGCAGATATTTTTTAAAATTGCTTTAAATTAACGTGATACAAGTTAAAATTAAATGAGTCACTGTCCGGCATCTCTATCTAAATGCAATACCACCACTCCAAAATATGACTGAACCAAACCGAATAAAATAAGTGATCTCGCGAGTCTCAAAGTCGGTACAGTTCGACAAGTGAAAGAATCTCAACGACGTCTGAGGCGGCAATATTAGGGGTATGGGACCTTTATAACACTGACACCATGAAAAAGGCTCGCGAGAAGAGGGAAGCAGGTATGCGGAGACAAGTTTTAGCTAAAGGTAAGGCTGCCATAAACTCATAATTCTTTTATCACAGATTTCTTTATTATGTTTTAGGTGTTCTGCCGAAAAAATGGAGCGGTGTTTTGGGCAATTCTGACAATAAAAGCCAACTATTTACGTTCCTGGCCAAAAGTCTTGTAAAATCAGAGGATAGTTTGGGAATTGTCACGAATGTTGGTGACGTTTTAGCTACAAAGAATTGTGAGTCTGTTGTGAAGCAGTTTCGGACATGGTCAGTCTTGGAGCAAAACATATTTTAGTTCAAACTGTTGACACTGTTGTTGTTGTTTTGTGTGTCTCATTTTTTTTATGAGCTTCAGGCTATGGGTTTAGAAAAACTATAGGTTTTATTTGGGTCGGGAAAAAATCGACGATATATTGCAGCTTACAAAATCTTTATCCAGCTAGGAAGAGAAAGGTGTATGGGCCTCAGGGGCTAATGCTTCGGTCTCGCCGAGACGAGACTATTGAGGTCTCGGTCTCGATCTCGCAAAGTCTCGAGTTTTCGGACTAGACAACGTGTGGTCTCGGTCTTCGTCTCGGTCTCGCCGAGAGTCTCGTGCACTTCAAAAAAAAAAATTCTTTTTTTTTGAAAACCTTCCCAAGAATCGGTATTATAAATTCGACCTATTTTGGGATATTACCACGTTAATGAATAATAATTAGATTTTTCAGGTTTTTTTTTTAGATAAATAATTTTATTAACCTCACAAAGTGTCGATTTTTTTTAAGCAAAATTAATTTAAACAACGAAGTCACAAACAAATCCTTATAGAGGTAACAAAATTGCTAGGAAGGTTGGCAAGTAAAAATGGTATCAGAGAGTAGAGTAGTCACTGTAGTCAGAATAGTCTACTCTACATAAGTAAAGCTATGAACCCTTTCATGAGGCGCATTCCTGAGCAAAAAATATAAATGATTGTAAATAGATCTGGCAGAGTGCAGAAACATTATTGGCTATTATTATTAATAAAAATAATAATAATAATATATTTACACAGTAAAAAAAATCTCAGTGTTTAAGAACACTAAGAGGTGGTGAACTGTTACTGGTAAAAAATAAACACTAATTTTGGTAAAATAGCGGTTGTTTAACCACTTCGAGTGTGGTAAAACTGATTTTGACACCTTAACTGGTAATCTCGGTAACTTCTCTCCCGTGTAATTTTACACTGCCGCATGTTACGTGTCAATATACACCAGCCTGTGTATATGTGACAACACCGCGAGTAATAAGAACTCTCCGTTCAGTTCAGTTCTGTTTTAAATATAAATTATAACTTAGCTGAAATAATTCAACTTAAATATCTTCAGTAACCATTTCGATGGTCTTAAGTTCTAATTTAATGTTAATATAATTCTTGATTTTATTAGAACTAGAATTACACCTTTTAGGTATTTTAAGTATATTATATAAGTTTATATTTCAGACAAGACTTCTAAATAAAGTGCAAAAAATATATTGTCTTCTTTGTACTAAATGCACCGTTTGCATTGAAATTATCCTCTAAGATTTGTGTTATTACAACTGAAAAAAATAGGTTGTAAAAATAAAGAGTGTCCCACTAAATTAGACATCAGATTCTAAAGGATAATAAAAATTACTTTAACTTTGCTAATTTAAACCATATTTTTGAATCAATAATATAACAACAATTTAGTAATTTATTGGATACCCTGTAATATTATTTTACGAGATAGTGGTATTAGGTGTATAAAGCACACATAATGTAGTAAAATTGACACAGAACTGTGCATTACTTATTAAAATTCTAACACAGTATAGTGAAAAACAACACCTCCAAGTGGACATTTCAGACACCGCAGTTTTTTCTAAGTGTTTTATTACACAGATATGTGTAAAAGTTTCACCATTTTCAGTGACATATGTAACACTAAGTAGTGTAAAGCGCATTACACAGGGTTTTGGTAATGTTACACGATCAAAAATGGTTAAAACTACACTAGATTGGGAGAATTGATATAGACCACTTTAAATGTGTGTTAAATTTAACACGCGAGTTTTTACTATGTATTTCTTCAGTACAAATTACAAATATAAATATAGTACTCTAACTGAAGAAAAAGTCAAAGTGTTACAATAAAATACATTACACTATAACTAGTTAGTTACAAACTATGTCTGATCAAAAATCATCACAATCTACATTAAAGACATTACGAAAAAAACTCACTTAAAGAATAGTAGTTCCTCTCAATCAGACATTTTTTTAGTTTTTTTTTCTGAAAATTAATATATTTGCCGAATCTATGATGTCTCGACTTAAGTGAATAAAAATTTATATGCACTATACACAATATTTGTTTGGTAAAAAGTTGTATGGTGAGCATTCGGCAGCAAAGTTCCTCGTCCACGAGTGTTATAAGCATGTTCAGGTCGGTTCGATTGAAAAAGTAATTTATTTTTGTACACATAAATACTTATCTCATACACATAAATTCCCAACAATGTAAGAATTCTGTTATTTTTAAAATGCTCCCTAGAAGAGTTATTATATTTTATGTCACAAATCACTCTAATGGCATACTTTTGAATAAGAAAAACCCTGAAAGTCATTGGACTGAAGCCCAATTCACAATAACATATCATATGAATGAATGCAAATTTGCGTAATATAATGTCAAGAGTGCCTATTTCCCACAGTGTTTTGAAAGAAACTTCCCAGCATAACAACTACTTTAAAAAAACTGCATAGTAAGGCCCCTTCGGCTAGTCTATAGTTTTTAGGTAAATCTCCGAAGGGTGGGTGAATTTGAAATTATTATAAACTACTCATATACAAGACCTGTTTTGAAAATATTTTTTTTTCTGTTACTCATAAATATAGGTAGGCAACTAGTAAATGATACTTTAGACACGTAGGTACATACTTTTTTCGATCTCTTTGATTTTGGTGTACTTACATATTTTTTATTTTTGTCCGTTTGCTATAATTTAGATTTGTTCTGAAAATATTTTTTTTTGTGTTACTCATAAATATAAGTAGGCAACTAGTAAATTGTACTTTAAATGGATACGTACATACTTTCCTAGATTTCTTTGATTTTCGTGTACTTAAATATTTTTTATTTTTTGTACGTTACCTATAATTTAAAAAAAAACCCTAACTTTCGTACTATCCTACTTATAAATTATTTTTATTTCAACACTCGAGACACGAGGCTATCGAGACTGACGTGACGAGACTCTCGGTCTCGAACCTTGAAGTCTCGAGTTATAATTCCTAGTCTCGTCTCGGTATCGGTCTCGAATTTCGAGACGAGACGAGACCGAGACTAGTCTCGTTGAGACCGAAGCACTATCAGGGGCTTTCATGCATTTACTGGTTGTGGCAGTGTATCCTTCTTTGGCGGAAAAGGAAAAAAAGAGCATGGAAAACGTGGATGTCATGTGAGTCAGCAACCGACGGATTTATTTTTATGTCTTTCCCGAATGACCACATTCCAAGTCACATTCAAGCACTTCTTGAAGACTTTACATCAAAGATGTATGTTGCAACTACAGGATTCTACTAAGTCGATCAGCTTCGAAAGCACCTGTTCTGCACTGAAAATTACACCTAATACCTCCTAGCTCCGCAGCACTGTTACAACACTGCCTTCGTGCTGCATAACAAGCTCGCCAAATTTGGGGCAAATCATTGGATATGTTACAGTGTGACCCACCGACACCAATTTCTTGGGGTTTGGTGCAGCACAATGAAGTCTGGGAGCCAGTTTGGTCAACACTTTCATCTATATGGACATCATGCAGAGAGCTAAAAAAGTGTGGCTGCAAATCAGGCTGTGATTCGCAACGTTGCTCGTGCCGATGCCGGCGCGCAGGACTGACTTGTACATTACAGTGCAAGGATACATGTGTAAATAAGTGTTAAATAGTATAATATCAATATTCTATTGATTTATTAACCAATTTACTTCTTTTTAGTGCATATGAAGAAGATTTGCTGGACTAAGCTTACAAGAATCGCAATTCCCATATTCCCTGTACAAATTTATCATATAAATTAACATTGCACTAAAAAAGGGTTGTTTTAATGAATTTTACGCCAAAAAATTAGTCCATATGTCATTTAGCTACCACTGTTGACTGTCATCCACCGTGTCTCTTAAATATTGTAGATCACCAGGCCAGGCCGGTGGTAATCAACAGGAATACTCGCGAGATTGCCGCAATATGTCTGTCAAATCAGTTTTGTAATAATAATAATGATTTACATCACTATTATTATTGTTTCATAAATTATAATGTACATAAACAACATAAAATTGCAGTAACATGAAATAAATGATTATGATTATGTATAATAAGCACACCAAGAAAGAAATCTCTATTATTCCAATCTTCGGAATACATCATCAGATTTTTTTTACCTTTGTGATCCTTTATGGTATCTGTATTTTTATAAACCAAACAGTTTATGCGACTCCATAAGTTAAAATCAGGAAAGCTAAGATCAGAACTATATATTTTTGGATAATTCACTAGAAAGGAAGGCTAATATATTCATATGGAAAGTGTTGGCTCAGATGATCTGGGACTACAATTGGAAAATAGGCTGATGCATCATCATCACAAATATATCTCGAAAATGGTTTGATTCAATGACATTAATTGCATCTCCTTTCTTTAAAAATGGTGAACATATTTTAAATCCACATAAATACAACTGTTTTGTTGAATTTAATACTTTTGAGAAATTGCCAAACACAAAAATTCCTTCAGAATACTTCAGATTGACCAACTTAGGCTAAGGTATATTTCGAAGTTGGATGAACTGTCCTATTTCAGACATCTGAAGTATGCAGGATGCTCTATAATCCATTCTTAATGGATCAGCCTCTAAAATGTTGGAAAATGTAGGCTACAACTACAACTAACTTTTCATTTCTTTAGATGGCAGCCAAAAGTGGTACAGGGTGATCCCCTATAATGTCGCCCCCCTTTAACTTTTTTATTTTAAGTGTCCAAAAAAAAAATAAAAGTATGGTTATCTAGGTACTGAAAAATACTGTTTTTCTGCGTATAAAAAATATTGGAAAAATGATAAGTATAGAGGGAAAAACAAAAAGTTATTTTTTTTTCAATGGAACACCCTATATATGAATTTATTTTTCGATTTTTCGTAAAATTCTAAGCATATTTTATCTATGGTGTTATACCTCTAGAGTTAGTAGTTTCACAGCTATAAACAGTTGAAAATCGGTACTTTGGCTACTTTTCACCTTGGTAGCAAGAAGATCATTAGAGATGGAGTAAAATAAATTTCACATTCCTATCTTAACTTTTCAAGAGCTATCTGACGGTACTAAAAGAAAGGCGGTACCATGGGTATCAAATCTGGTACCTCGGTAGGTACCATCAGTTAGCACCATCAGACAGCTCTCGGAAAGTTAAGATAGGAATGTGAAATTCATCTTACTCCATCACAAATGATATTCTTCCTACCAAAGTAAATAGGAGACAAAATACCGATTTTCAACTGTTTATAGCTGTGAAACTACTAACTCTAGAGGTGTAACATTATACATAAAATATGCTTAGAATTTTACGAGGAATCGAAATATAAATTTATATATAGGGTGTTCCATTGAAAAAAAATAACTTTTTGTTTTTCCCTGTATAATGATCATTTTTCCTACCTACATAACCATACTGTTAATTTTTTTGGGACACTTAAAATAAAAAAGTTAAAGGGGGGCGACATTATAGGGGATCACCCTGTACATATAGAATATAATTGATTATCTTGAATCCTAATAATTGAATATATATCTAATTTACGAGAAAAACTTGATACATAAACCAGTCTCTGTATACTTTGACATTCTTCCAATTTTGGTGACTGAGAGATATATTAATGCAGCCGATAATTGTCAATAAATAAGTATATTTGGGAAACCTTATTTATAAAATTGCAATACAGTTTATATTTTATTGGTTAAAAACAAGTAAATATTTAAAATGGCCACATAAAGTTCTACAACAGTTTTATCCACAGTACCGAAACAAATTTTTTCACTGGACGAGCGTTTCGCTATCCATGTTAACATCATCAGGAGGTGATGTTTTAATCATCTCCTGGTGATGCTAACATGGTTAATGAATCGCGCATTGAGTGCAAAGATTGTTTTGGTATTATGGATAAAACTAGTTGCAGTGCATTTGGCCAAAGATTCCAAACCCAATTTAGTACATGAAAAGATATTTGAACACAACAGAAATTAATTAAAACAGAAGTTATTAAAAAAGAAAAAAGAAGTGTATGGCTAAATCTAACCTAAAATTCTTCCTGAAATTACTTAAATTAAATAAGCAATTTGCTATTTGCACCATAATTATGAACCAACAATCTACATAAAGCATTAACTAATTATAGAATTTAGTACATACCTAAATGTAAACTGATTAATGCCTGTCCTAAAACCATCTGACCACATCTCAACATACAGCCCCAGCCTTTATCAGATGTTTTTCCATCACTGCCACCGATAGGGACAAAATCTCGTCTGTAGGTAAACCACAACTTTGAAACTATGTCCTGTCTTATGGCATTAATTTCTGAAAAAAAGCAGTAGCATTTATGAGTTACCATTCAAATTCAAACAAATAAGTTGTGTGTGACAACTACTAGTAGACAAAATAAGTAAACTAAAAAATAAACATAACAACTGTGTTGACCTCTCAGGTCATATATGTAACATCCATAACTATCTGAAGAGACTGAGTTCCATTTACTTTATGCAGAAAATTAGAGATTAAATATCAAATAATTAATTATATTGTAACTAGGTATCTTTCTAACATTGTCTACCATTATGTTTTTTTTTAATTGCTGTGGTTATTAAACTACACTTGGCAAAAATTTCCACCATTGAGTGTAATGTTTTTTTGACATATAATACATAATATATATTTTATTTAAATATGTAAATTTATCACAGTAAAAGTATATTTACAAAACAATAGGAATTCCGTACAATATCCTAAAATACCAAAATATCTGCTAAAATCAAGAAAAAAATCATATATGTCAAATGTATGTGCAATACGCAGCAAGTGAAAAATAAAGAGACCGAATTCAATATTCAAGAAAATAATAATAGATCAGTAAATAATAATAGTAAATAATTTTTATTTACATTGGTTAAGAGTTTTGGAGATATGTCTCAAATTTTATTTTACAATAACTACCATAATGACTTTCTAGCATATTTAAATTTGCCCTTATTAGCAAAGAATAGTATATTTATTCTAGTAGGAAAAGCAAAACATTCCCGGACGATTGTGGCTTGGCTGCGCCTCGTCCAGCAACACAAGAGTCCAGGAATGTGCTTTTCCTACGAGTTGCACATACTATTCTTTATCCGATCGGAATTAATTAGAATACATATTTATAAAACTATAGCCAAATATTACTATAAATAAAAACGGTGTTTTAAATTTTAACTCAACATAATATCAAGTTTTGAATCAAGCAAGCTTGGAGTTTATTGCGTAACTACAGAAACCACAGCTAAATCTTACATTTGATAAACGTCAGATCTGTCAAACAAGGAAATGTTGCAAGTACGGTTATTGCATGATTCCATAGTTTTTTGTCCGATCGGATAAAAAAGTACTTCTATTAACATAGGTATGGCAGGATATTTTTTTAAGTTTTAAATAATAATAATATAATAATAATAATAATAATAATAATAATAAACATCTTTTATTAGCATATGCATACAAATATATAAATACTTATAAGTAAAATATATTATAATGCACACACCCAGATTACAGTTGGCGAAGTTTAGCCATAGGCCATTCTTCCACTTAACCAACTGCAAACCCTATGTGGCCATGCAGCAAAAAAATAAGAGAAATAAATATTATTTCTAATAGCAATTTTTAAACCCAAAAAAAATAAAAACTAAAAAATATATATAACGTAGCAAATTTATAGTATTGTTACGGCTAGCCTAACAACCATCCGAACGTTTTTGTGCTACCCTA
>MU194126.1:0-14747 GCA_016904865.1 Pissodes strobi
ACTAAAATACAGAGCGTTTGACTTACGTAACTCAGGTTCTTCTAAATTACACTGCTTGGATTCTGTAGGCAAACGAAGTGTCAAAATGTCGATAAATTTCGAGATAAATTGTTATATGTCAATTCCCGAACAGTTTAATGTTGGTATTTTGGGTATTTTCTTCTAATTTGCTCCGTTTGGATTCTGTAGTCAAACGAAAGATATAGGTAAGTCATGTTTATTCTAGTTGAATTTTGGCATTACATGACATATCAAAAGTTTTTAACAAGATTTGAAAATTCAATAAAATACACTTACGCAAGCTATTTTCTTCTTTGCTCATGCAGTCAAATAAAAAGTGATTATCAATTCTCATATGTCAATATTCCAACTAAGTTTTGGCATATGATGTATTACGTGAATTAAATCAATAATTTTTAACAAATTTAAAAAGTTCAATTAAATTCTAATTTACTTCGTTTGGATCCTCTAGGCAAATGAAAGATGTGTGCCAATATTTACATATTAGTATTCCAAGTGAATTGGAGCACATGATGTAATACATGAATTATATAAATTTTTTTTAGGGAATTCCAAAAATGTTGCGGAAAATTCGTCTAACCCAAGCTATTTTTTTCTAATTTGTTCATACAGTCAAATGAAAGGTATATACCAATTCTTATATGTCAATATTCCAATTGAATTTTAGCATATGGTGTTATACTTGAATGACATCAACATTTTTTAACAAATTTAAAAACTTCAATAAAATACTAATTTGCTCCGTTTGGGTTCTATAGTCAAACGAAAGTTGTGTGCCAATTTTCAGATATCAAGTGATTTGGAGCACATGATGTAATACATGAATTAATTAAATTTTTTAGGCAATTCCAAAAACGCTAATTTGATCTTGTAATCAAATGGAAAATTTATATCAATTTTTTTATGTCAATAGTCGAGTTGAATTTGGCATATGGTATACTACGTGAATTATGCAGGGTGTTATTTAAGAACGTGGCCAAACTTCAGGAGGTAACTCTTCGAGTGATTTTAAGATAAAAAGGTTATATAAACATAGGTCCGGAAATGCATTTTTTCAAAGATACAGGGTGTAAAACTTAAAAAAAAAGTTTTTAGCCGATTTTGGTAAAATTTGGCGTTTTTTTTTCTTAAATTTGAACACTATGTATTTTTAAAATAATGCATTTCCGGACCTGTATTTATATAAACTTTTCGTCTTAAAATCACTCAAAGAGTCACCTCCTGAAGTTTGGCCACGTACTTAAATAACATCTTGTATAAGCAATTTTTAGTAAAATCTAAGAATTCGATAAAATAGGAGTGATCGGATTACGCCAGCCATTTTCTTCTAATTCGCTCCGTTCAGATTCTGTAACCAAACGCAAAGCGTATGTCAATTTTCGATTTAAATATGCCAGTTAAACTTTGGTATATGCTGCATAATTAATACATTATATCAATAATTTTAGAAATATTTTACAGCCAGTAAAATACAAAGTCTTCGATTTACGATAGCATTTTTCTACTAATTTGTTCCGTTTGGATTCTATAGTCAAACGAAAGATAAATTTGAAAATACAGTATACTACGTGTATTAATCAATTTTTTTGCAAATTTCAAAAGTTCAATAAAATACGGGGAATTTGATTCATGAGCACCATTTTTTCTCATTTGTTCCTTTAGTTAAATGAAAGATGTATACCTACCAAATTTTGTAGATCAAGATTCTAATTGAATTTATATCACCAATTTCTAGCAAAATTATAGAATTTGATAAAATACAGAGTGATCGCATTACGCAAGGCATTTTCTTCTCCGCTCCGATTCTGTAGCCAATAGTGCTACTAGAGACTAGTCTCGGTCTCGTCTCGTCTCGTCTCGTCTCGAAATTCGAGACCGATACCGAGACGAACTAGGAATTATAACTCGAGACCGAGACCGATACTTCAAGGTTCGAGACCGAGAGTCTCGTCACGTCAGTCTCGGTAGTCTCGGGCCTCGAGTGTTGAAATAAAAATAATTTATAAGTAGGATAGTACGAAAATAATGGTTTGTTTGTTTTTAAATTATAGGTAACGTACAAAAAATTAAAAATATTTAAGTACACGAAAATCAAAGAAATCTAGGAAAGTGTGTACCGGGTAGCCAACTAAGAATGGCACTCGGCTATATCTCGAAAATTAATTATCGTAAAATCTTACGTTAAAGAAAATCATGAGTTAAGCGGCCAAGAGAAAATGTTCGAAATTATTTTTAAGTTTCCAAAATGGCCGCCAGGGGGCGTACTAGCCATCTTAAATTTTAAAATCCGCTTTTTGCAAAATTTTCTTAAATTATAGATAGTAGAATGCATTGCCATTTTAAAGCCGAGATAAATTTGATTCTTTTTGCTGTATCCCTTAAAGGAAAGTGGTGGGGGGTGTTCGAACACTTTCGGAAATAAATGTCAGTAACTTCAAAATGACTGAACGGATCTTAATAAGCTTGGGATCGTTGAAAAGGGCATTCCTTAGGCTATCAACCGTGCCTTGAGTGGGGTGATTGCGATTTCTTACCTAGCCGGTAGAGGGCGTTTTCTGACATAACCGCAAATAAATCGGATTTTCTCAAAAAATTTAAATGCAACGATACCACTACCAAGCTGGAAATAAAATAGGATTTTGGGAAATTTTTTCGGAAGTCCCGTTGTTATTAAATCCTAATTACCACACCATATAATAATTTACTGCTAAAATACCAAATTATATCTAAAATATCAATAATAATTAATATCCAGTCAATATGAGAATGAATATTGCCCTTCTGTCCACACAAAATTCGATTTTTTTTTAAGAAACTAAATAGGCTAGAAGCAACAGTTACATTATCGTTGCACTGAAAATAAGCACGAAATTTCTACGGGTGGAAAATTCATATATTTTTTACAAATAAGGCCATCAAAATATCTCATACCGGGTGGCCAACTAAGAATGGCCGGCTATATTTCAAAAACTAGTTATCATAGAGCTTTGGGTAAAACCGGTTAAGGGAAAACGCTGAGAACTGCTTTTGAGTTTCCAAAATGCTCGCTAGAGGGTGCAACAGTTAAGAACGACTGTAAAATTAAGTATTTCGCCTGAATAAGAGGTATCGAAAGTATCTGCATTTTAATTCTTACACATAACATCTCCTGATACTTTTGTTTGCAGAAAGAAAACTAATATTTGTTATTATTGATAATATTATTTTATTGTTGCAAATTTGTTATTTTTTAATTAAAATATTTGTTAAATAATAATATTCTTTATCAATGGTCAAGCCTACTTGGGTTAGTAAACGAATAACGTTGGCAGATATCATAAAGTCCTTCAATGATTGAAAACCAGGCGGTTTATCAATATCAAACAAGTAATACTTTTTTTTCTTAAAAATAACCAGTTTATTAGCTTTTTTATTCATAATCGTGATAAAGTTTTAAAAACATTGATGCATCGTTGCCAGTTGCCATCCCTAATTATCATTGCATTGAAAATAAGCACGAAACTTATCAAACACTTCTACAGGTGTGAAATTCATATTTTTTTTTTTCAGCTAAAACCCCAAAAATATCCCACACACTCTAAATAGCTGCAATCTTAATATGATTGTCATTTAGGTATCGCCATTATAATTTTTGCGATTTAGTTTTCTAGAGCATACTTGCTTTCTTTATTAAGTTGGAATTTTTTGTGGACACATATTGAATGAATATTAATTATTATTGAGATTTTAAATATTATGTTGGTATTTTAGCAGTAAAATAATATATAGTGTGGTAAAATATCGATAATTAGGATTTAATAGCAACGGGTCCACCGAAAAACTGTCCCAAAATCCGATTTTTCTTCTTATATTTTAGGTTAAGTAAGAGATATCGAGATACGGTTTTCACTGACGTATTAGGCTCTCATTTGGCTGCCTTTTGCTTAAAAAAAAGTGGGATCGTTGCATATAAATTTTATGAGAAAATTTGATTTATTTGCGGTTTTCTCAGAAAACGCCCTCTACCGGCCAGGTAAGAAATCGCAATCGCCCCGCTCAAGGCACGGTTGTTAGCCTAAGGAAAGCCCTTTTCAATGACTCAAAGCTTATTAAGATCCGTTCAGCCATTTTGAAGTTATTGACATTTATTTCCGAAAATGTTCGAACACCCCCCAACACTTTCCTTTAAGGGATAGAGCAAAAAGTGTTTTACACAAAAGAATCGAATTTATCTCTGATTGAAAATGGCAATGCATTCTACTATCATTAATTTAAGAAAATTTTTCAAAAAACGAGTTTTAAAATTTAATATAGCTATTACGCCTCCTGGCGGCCATTTTGGAAACTTAAAAATAATTTCCAACAGTTTCTCTTGGCCGCTTTACTAACAATTTTTTTTCCGTAAGTCTTTACGACAATTACTTTTCGAGATATAGCCGAGTGCCATTCTTAGTTGGCCACCCGGTACGTATCTAAAGTACAATTTTACTAGTTGCCTACCTGTATTTATGAGTAACAGCAAAAATATTATCAAAACAGATCTCATATAGTTTATAATAATTTCAAACTCACCCACCCGCCGGGGATTTACCTAAAAACTATAGACTAGCCAGAGGAGCGTTACTATTTAGTTTATTTTTTCTTATAAAAAAGTAGTTTACTTACATAGATAGGTATGTTTTTAAGTAAAATTAATCCTTTCAAACAGAATCCTTCACTTGCAGCCAATACCCAATAATCTTTCTGCAATCTGCCAGGTTTATTTACAATCATTTATATTTTTTGCTTAGGAATGCGCCTCATCAAAGGGTTCTTAGGTTTACTTTCGGAAATATAAAATATTATGTAGAGTAGACTATTCTGACTACAGTGACTACTCTACTCTCTGATATCTCTTTTACTTGCCAACCTCCCTTCCAATTTTGTTACCCGTATAAAGATTTTTTTGTGAATTTGTTGTTTAAATTAATTTTGCTTTAAAAAAATCGGCACTTTGTGAGGTTATTAAAATTATTTATCTGAAAAAACCCAAAAAATCTAATTATTATTCATTAACGTGGTAATATCCCAAAATAGGTTAAATTTATAATGCCGATTCTTGGGACGGTTTTCAAAAAGAAAGAATTTTTTTTTTGAAGTGCAAAAAAAAGAAATTTTTTTTCGAAGTGCACGAGACTCTCGGCGAGACCGAGACCAAGACCGAGACCACAAAATGTCTAGTCTCGGCGAGAGCGAGTCGATACTCGAGGACTCGAGACTTTGCGAGACCAAGACCGAGACCTCAATAGTTTCGTCTCGTCTCGGCGAGACCGAAGCACTAGTAGCCAAACGCAAAGTGTATGTCAATTTTCAATGTCAATATTCCACTTAAACTTTGGCATCTACTTCATAATTACATAAATTATATCAATAATTAAACAGCCAGTAAAATACAAGTTTTCCATTACGAAAGCTTTTTTCTACTAATTTGGTCGGTTTGGATTCTGTAGTCAAACGAAAGATGTATGGCAATTTTCTTATGTCAGTATTCTAGTTGAATGTTGACATAATTATGGTGTACTACATGAATTATATCCATAATTTTTAGCAAAATTAAAACATTCAATAAAATACGGAGTGTCCGGTTTATGCAAGCCATTTTCTTCTAATCCGCTCCGTTCGGATTCTGTAATCAAACGAAAGATGTAAGTACGCCAATTTTCCGATTTTAATATCCCAATTGGACTTTCGTGTATTATAACACAAATTATATCAACAATTTTTTTTCAAAATTCAAACAGCCAGTAAAATACAATGTTCGATTTGCGTAAGCCTTCTTCTATTAGTTGGCTCCGTTTGGATCCTGTAGTCAAACAAAAGATGTATGCCAATTTTTAGATATTGATATTCCAGGTGAATTTAAGCATATGGTATAAAACATATAATATCATTTTTTTTAGCAAATTTCAAAAGTTCAATAGAATACGGGGAATTTGATTTACGAAAATCATTTTCTTCTAGTTTCTTCCTGCAGTCAAATGAAAGATGTATACCAAGCTTTATATGTCATGATCCTACATAAATTATATCAGCCACAAATTTAAAAAGACTTAGTCTCATAGTCAAACGAAATATTTATCCCATTTTTCAGATGATAATATTCGAGATGAGTTTTGGCGTAAGATAGATCCATTTACGCAAGTAATTTTTGTCTAATTCCAAAAATTAGGCTGGATACTGTACCATTTTCTCGAATTCAAGTCTATATATGTGAACTCAAAAAAAGTGTTGGTCAAATTAGGACAAAATTGGGCATTTAAGTGCCTAACAATATGCCGTTTAGAAAGTTTTATTATTCCGAGTATTTTCCGAGATATGCGAGAAAAAACGAAATATTGAAAAAATCGTTTTTTTTTAGCTTATTTAAAAACGGATTTCAAATTGAATTGCACATTTGCATTACAACTTTTTCCGGTCTAGCCAAAGGTGACATCCAGTTTGGAATCCGACGTTTCATTTTCAAGGGGTCATCAACTTTTTTTTTTAATTTTATGATTTTTCAAGTGATATTGGCGTTGTTAATATGAATATAATATTTCATCTTTTTTAAAATTTTAATTTTTCTTTTTTTTTAGCAGTATTTATTTTGATTTGGGGTAAGAAATAAACGAGCCTGCTGATTTAATTTTACTATTTTTCATTTTTATTGAAAATAAAGTCTCGAATTTTCCACTTAGCACAAAAAGAAAATTAAAATATTTTTATAGAATAGAAAAATTTCAAAAGTAACTTATACTATTTAAAATAACGCCAAAGTAAAATGGTAACTTCAAAAAAAATTAAAAATGAAAATAAAAAAAATATTTAAAAAAATCTAACACAAAAAATAATTTAAAATATTTTTATAGAATATAAAAATTTCAAAAGTAACAAACTATTTAAAATAACGCCAAAGTAAAATAGTAACTTCAAATAAAATTAAAAATGAAAATAAAAAACATATTTAAAAAAAACTCAAAACACATATTCATATTAATAACGCCACTATCAACTGAAAATCGATAAAAAATAAAGTTTATATTTAAAATAAAAAAGTTGATGACCCCTTGAAGACTAAACGTCTGATTCCAAACTGGATATTACCATTACATAGATTAGAGCGGAAAAAGTGGCAGTGCAAAAGTGCAATTCAATTTGAAACTCGTTTTTGAATTAGCTCAGGTAAAAAATTAAAACGATTCTTCAAAACTTTGCCTTTTCCGGATTTCTCAGGAAATACTCGGAATTTTCAAACTTTCTAAACGACATATTGTTTGGCACCTGAATGCGCAATTTTGCTTTAATTTAACCCGACACTGGCACTGTACCTATTACGGTTTTCGATAGTCCCATACATAGATTCCAATTCGAGCCACCTTGTATTTAAACAAAGTGTCAAAGGCGTATGCTAATTTTCATTATGTCAATATTTCAGTCAGATTTTGGCACATAAAATACCAGCAGTTTGTAGCAAAATTGAGAATTTAGTTTAAAAAAAGGATGATTTTGGCAAGTGTCAAATGGCTACTGAACGGTGACAACGTTTTTCTTTATAGAATATATTATGTAATTAGAAGAACATGCTTCAGAACAAAGTTTCGCTATGATATGCAAAATAGTTTTCTCCTTGTTAGATAGTTCTGGTAATATACTCTTATCCCTATACAGGCTGTTTCAAAACACACGTAATTTTAACACTAGATATCTTTGCAAAAAACACACCGAAAACTTCTCACATGTGTCTATATAACGCACATTTATCCCATGACCTTTGGTTTATGCAAAAATTTCTTGAAATAGCTATTTATGCAACAAGTGTGTAAAGTGAATCTTTTTTTATGAATGGGAATATTGTCGCATGAGCCGTAGGCGAATGCGACAATCCCATGAATAAAAAAAGGGTACTTTACACATGAGTAGCATATAAAATTTTTTCTACTATCGAAAAATATATGAAAAAATAAAAATAATGTTATATTACTTTACGCACTAGTGCGTAAAATAAATTATTTTACGCACTGCCCTAAACTTCAAAAAATATGTCAGTGAACGTCAAAAAATATGTCAGCTTTACTTTACGCACTAGTGCGTAAAATACCTTACTTTACGCACTGCACATTAAAAAGGCCTATTTTACGAATCTTAGAGAGTGCGTAAAGTGAGTATTTTACGCACGGTAGTAGAAAAATCAATTTTCCTAAAATATCCTGAAAATGCGTAAAGTTAAAGCATTGTATTTCGGCACAAACTAGTAGTATTGCATGGGAAAACATATATTTTACGCATAACTATATTTTTACTTCCACCTGTGGCGTGCATAGGATCAAGATAAAAGATTTTTGATAGACAAATATTATACGCCACTATTTTTGTTCATAGCTCAGTAATAGATTTTGCTTTAGAAGTCAAAACTACCAAAAGTGGTCTTCTGTGATTTTTTTGCTAGAGTGACTTTACCTTACTCTGTCATTTAGTTGTGAAAGTTAAAAGCACTTACAAATTCCAAAACTGTAATATGTGAATCTAAATCGAAAAGTGTCTGTAAATATATGTTCCAAACGGCTTCGTTTACAAGATACACTGTTTGCAAAAATTAAAAACAAACTATTTTTTTAACAGCCTGCATCTTGTTAACAAAATCGCTTAGGACTTACAGAACTTATCATTGTAAATCTACATAATTACATTCTTGAATATTTGTAAGCGCTTTTAACTTTTACAAACTAGATGACAGATGCATATACTAGAACAGTTTTTGTAATTGTTTTTGTCAGAATCGGCTCATCCTCGCAAAAAAGCACAAAAGAACACTTTTGTGTAGTCTCAAACTCTAATGTAAGAAGTAGTTAAAAATTTGAAAAAAGAGTGGCAGATAATATATTTTATAAAAAATTATTTTATGCTTCCTGAAGATGAAAACATATACAATATAATATACACATTTTTTAGTTCACGTCTCCCTACTTTGTTTTGTTTCGATTGTACGTGCCATACTTTCGGAAAACTAAAAATACGTCGCCGTACTTTTCCATTTTCGAAAGTATGGGCGTTAAATTTTTTTTTTCAAAAAATTTTCCCTTTTATCAAAATTTTTCAGTTATTTGACGTCCGACGAAAAATTTCATAGAAAAGTTTTTATTTAGAATTGCGAGAAGTTTAATCGTTCTTAATTTATTTTCCCAAAAATCTCATAAAAATTGAGATATTGAGGTATAAAAACCGTTTTCTGCAATTTTTCCCTTTTTTCCGAAAATGGGCCTATAGGGGTATCCGCTCTCAGAATTTTGCTCCAAGCTCCCGGTTAGCCGGAATCCTCGAAAAACCACGTGGTTTTCAATTAGCACCCCAAAGCCCCTCTAGGATTCGAGGCCCGGCAACCCCGAAATCATGGAAAGAAAGTAGATGTACCACGTGGGGGCCCATGTGGTACATCTACCATAAAAATTCCGACCCCGTAGGTCAACCTCTTATACCGGAGCCTATCTGTTAAAAACCGCGCGGGAACATATTTCTCGAATTTAGGTGCCATTCTGGGGTTTTATTTTAGGATCCAAAAGAGAAATACGGATAGTTTTGCCGTTGTCAAATCCGAACTTGCCGTCGTCGAAAAACCCCCTAACTCAAATTTCAGCCTTCTTGGTCTAAGGATACCAAATGCCCCTATTTAGGAGCCCCTAGGAGACTTAGGGATTTGACATTTCTTTTGGCGGTTCGCGCCGCTCCCCTCCATCCCTGTACCGAATACTAACTCGCTAAGTCTAAATTCACCTAAAAAAACTGGTAGGAGCCGGATTTCCGGTAGGCTCCATATACAAAAAAACCGTCTCCTAAATATAAAAATACTTTTCGCAGAAACTGCTTTTTAGATCTCACCCGTAAAGCGAGCATTTAATACTTTTCGCAGAAACTGCTTTTTAGATCTCACCCGTAAAGCGAGCATTTTTTAGGTCTCGTTCGAAAAAAATAACTTTTTGACATCATCCGTCTCCTACCGCGGAACTTATTTGCGATAGGCTCCCGCTGATATCTGAATCGTTTTTCTCGACCCCAAAAACCCCTGAGTCCAAATTTTCGCCTAAATCCAAGCATGTCTCGTGTTCGATCTATGCCCAGCTCAGGTTCCCTATTAACACCTTGTATCTTATTAACGAAATAGTTTGTGTCATAAGTATATATGACGTTTTCGATATATTTTTGTAAATAAATCTAGTGTTAGTTTTTGAAACACCCTGTATAATATTTGTGATCACTATTTATATTACATTTTTTACACTAGGCATAATGTAAGTTTTTATATTTAGGTTTTTGCAACAAAATTATGTTTTAGTCTTAGGGGCCTCTTTTACAAGTGCCGTTTAAATCTGAAACTTAAGTTTAATCTTTGGAAGGCAGGAAATGCAAATTTAACAACCTGCGTTTAGCTTCAAATCAAAGTTTTGACACTTGGAGTATAGTTTAAACTAGAATCCTTAATTTATAACCCAAAAATAAGCTGTTTTTATTAATAAAATACTGAAATTCAATTCATTCAAATTATCATCTTAGCGACGATGAAGATGTAATAGATATTATTCCTGCCCCCACGATCACCGAAAGTAATAAGAAACAGAATAGCCAATATGAGCAGATAGAGATTTTTTAAATAGATTTAGAATTTCTAAACAGTCTGGTCTGTTAAACTTAACACAAAGATGCTATTCATATTTAATAAATAGGGTTACTGGGACTATTCTTCTTGTTCTTGGTTGGCTAAGTATGGAAAATCTCATTTATCCTACAAAAATTTAGTTTACGAAGACATGTTAAAACATTGGTTTTTAAATCACTCCTTGCCTTAAACTTGTAGTGAATCCAAAGTTTAAATTTAAGTTCTAAGGGCTACTTTTACAACTTTCGTTAAAACTTTGGTTTTACTGCAAGTTTAAGCCTTTGTTTTACACGTCTCCGTAAACTAAATTTAGGGTAAATGAAAATTTCGATACTTTGCTATCTGAGAAAAAGAAGTATAGGTAATTCCCCTAACCTTATTTGTTTTATGTTTTGCTATAGTTTGACTTTTGAAGATTTTTTTGTTTTTTTTTTATTCTAGTAAATATGAATAGAATATACATACATTCTTTGTGTTTATTTCTGATCAGACTGCTCGAAAATTCTAAATCTATTTGAAAAATCTATCTGACCAGTAATCCATATGAGCTATTCTGTTTCTTATTAATTTGGGTCATCGTGAGGCAGCAACAATATTTGTTACATCTTCATCATCTCTAAGAAGATCTTCAAAAATATATTCAATGTCTTCAATCATTTTTTCAATATTTTTTAATTTTTTATAAAAAGAATCAGAAAAAAAACAGCATGTATTTAGGTTATAAACTAAGGATTGTAGTTTAAACTATACCCTAAGTGCCGGTAACAGTTAAACCTCGGTTAGAAGTAAAACGCAAGTTTTTACATTCACATTTCTTGTTTTCCGTAGATTAAACTTAAGTTTGAGATTTAAGAGACATATCTATTTGTAAAAGTACCACAAATTTGCAATTAGTCACTCTAATGGTCTGCTAAGGTCCAATTTCTTCAAGCATTGATAACTTATTCTAAGAATAAAGTTATGCGGACCTGAAGAAGCTGGCACTTAATTAATTAGTGTTGCAAATATGTCAATAATAATAATAATAATAGATCTGTCCCATCCGAAACACTAATTGGCTAGTGCTAATACAGAAATTTATTGTTGCAAAAATCTTGATTTAGATTATTGTGTATCTTAGGATTGACATTTAGGATGCTTTAACAAAAAAATATGGAATGTTAACATTTAAGTGATATTTCTGTTGTAGATTATTTGCGTGGCTAATATTTAAGTGCATTTTATAAATGTGATATTTCTGTTTTTTCTTGCAAAATCCGTATTGGGAATGTGATATTCATTTAGAAGTTGGAAAAAATGGAAAGGTTAAAATTTGATGTGATAAAGCGGTGATATTTGGTTTTTAAAATTACGTATTGAAAATAATAATTTTTAGGTGGCATATTCAAAAAGAATACAAACATTATATTTTTTGTTAAGGTCTTTTGAAGACTTCAAAGGTTATCTTTTGTAAATAAAAGCTGTTAAAACAGACGCCAGTTGTTTTATTGGATTCAATTGTTCGTCTTATTGAATTACGTATTAAAACTAATATAATTGTGTTCAACCCGCATTATCGTTTTATCATCAATTAAGTCAACCTAGTTAAAGTATTAAGAAAAATAACGGTACTATGAGTATTTCAACTAATCACTAATTATGAAATACGAAATTAAAGTTACAGGCCACAGAAGCATAGCAATACTCCTGTATAGGATGTCCCTAAGAGGTCTGTGGCATAAAATTCTGAGGCAAAATATGAGGAGCTAGCCCAGTTTATCTTAGTCCAAAAGTTGATAGCTTCCCTAATATAAGGTGTCTTGTTTTTTTTTTATTTAATGGTAATATTTGTCTTAATAATAGAGTGATTTGCACGAAAGTTAGGGTTGTTAGAATGACAAATCGAGATCTGATCTCAGTTTTGATGTACATTGCAGAGGGCGCCATCAGTAGCACTTTGCTACATCTAAAGCTTCATAACTTTTTGTTTGTTTTTTTTTTGTGTTTGTATGGTAAATTAAGTTTCTAATTCTTGAACCTCGGCATCCTTTAATCAAAAAGAGCCAACTCGAAAAATGATGAAAACCTACATATCAGCTGAACACATGTATGATATTTTCACGATCAGTTCGAAACACCACGCCAGGGATGACGATGACGTGCAGATTATATAGCTCAGATTATATGTCTAAGTCCCTGTTCCTGTATTATAATGAAGATCGTCCAGAGTTGTGTTGGGTTTTATGGTTGGGTTTGGTTATTTCATGAGACAATTATTTAAGGTGCTTAGTTTGTCTTAATTTCACTCAGCACTGAGCACTTTAACGCACTATAGTCATTTAAATAGACTTAGAATTTTGACAGATCTATCGTAGATTCGACTTTAGTACTTTTTAGGCGGTGGCCCCTAAGAACAAAGACAAAGCTATATTGTCTTTGCTAAGAAGTACGTTCTTGTGATCTGCACATCCCGAGTTGGGTCTGAAGTGAAGATTAGGATATGGTTAGAACCCCTACCAAGTCAGAGTAAGTACTACACAATCCTTATTTCTGTAGGGTCTTTTTTGATGGGTCATAATTGTCTTTTATGGTATTCTGCAGAAGGGGGGAGGTGACCATCATTATATCATCATCATTCTTCTTTCAAAAACGAGAAACATCATATCCTAGATTTTACAAGGCAGTTTTGTCCCAGGGAATCACATTATTGTAGATAAGAAACAAACCGCCTGTATTTGGATTCTGTTCTTATTTGGAAAACATACCAAACAAAGACTCTGGACTCTCCCGATCCTCAAATAAAGCTTTCTACTTTCGATACCAGAATAACACAAATTTTTTCATCATGGGTTTGGCTCACCAAGGACTGATGGTTTGTTTCAGATGTTGATATTGGAGGGAAATAAATTATGGAAAGATGATGTACACAATTCCATCTGGACTAAAGACATGTACCTACATGGACGGATCAAATGAAGTATCGTCAGCATTATTCCACTTCTTGTGCTCCCGAGACCTGCAAAATATACACACAGTTCGTTTGATAGCGGATGACTGTAAGGGGCAAAAAAAAACATTCAGGCAGTTGAAGTTATCTTTCCAGTAATTCCTTTATTCCTCCTGAAAGATTTTCTCCTCTAATCGAGAGAAAGACAAAGAAATAAAGCTTATAGTCGATCCCCAACAATATATTGATATCATAAAAGGGTTCTATACTGTGCATAATTTATGTAGAGATGTGGTGCCTCATGACTGGAAATCTTCCACCCAAGGAACGATAAAGCCTTGAAGTTTAAATTGGCGAAAAGGTGTGTATTAAAACGCGGAAAACCACCAACCAAAACAAACCAAATGTCAATATATTTTTTGATTTATTGGAACAATTGATGGATACTTATCCACACAAATTTCCCCCTAGTTGCATATTCAAATGTGACGAGACAGGAATAGCTAGAGTTTCAAATAAGCCTGGAAAAGTTTTATCGCTAAAATGCAAGAAGCAGGTGAGATAACCCACCTCTGTAAAATACTATTTCATTGAACCTGATACATTAATTTTTGAGACACCCTATATATGTATATATTTTGAGACACCCTTTACACATGTAAAAGATAAATCGAGTCATAAATTGAAGTCGAGTTTTTGCGAGGTTTTTTGGAGGAGATCCGAAAGGTATTGCTGGAGAACGAAAAATAGAGAGTCAGAGGCCAGCGGGGTGTGCGGTTTGTTTTGGTGAATTGTTTTGCTTCTGTGTTGCAATGTTGTGTCGTTGCAGGTCGGTGGAATGAAACTTATAATATTGTTATTATTATGATTTGTACCATTATATATTTTATACTCATTGATGAATAATATTTGATGGACTAACATGTATATACATTTTCATATTGGTATTAACATAATTTGCATAAATATTTCTACTAATCTCATTGATAAATAATATTTGATGGCCTAACATGTGTATATATTTTGATATTGTTATTAACATAATTTGCATAAATATTTCTTTATCTTCATGAATAATTCATATTTGATGGCCTAACATGTGTATACATTTTCATATTGTTATTAACATAATTTGCATAAATATTTCTTCTATTT